>VWPU01016273.1:0-29252 GCA_013398955.1 Callaeas wilsoni
CCCGGCGGGGCGGGGGTGTGTCCCCGGCGGGCCTCCCGCCCTGGCGGGCACCGAGGGTGCTGCAGAAGCGGTCAAGTTTTTGGTTAGTTCCTGACACAAGCCAGGGCAGGGACACCGTCAGCATCTCCTCCGGGATCCCGGGCAGGTGGTTACCATACGTATCTTCACACGGCATCCGGGATCTGTGCTTCTGTTATGGGTTCCACTAACCCGAGACCTATTCTGTGTCACTACGGCTTCGAGCAGGTGGAAAAAGAACCCAGGGTTTAATGGTCAGCCTTCTTCACCGACTTAACAACAGCCTGACAGCTCGCCCCGATTCCCTAGGCATTGATAAGCTGTTCATAATGCTCAGCACGGGAA
The DNA here is from genome assembly GCA_013398955.1 of Callaeas wilsoni. NCBI lineage: Eukaryota > Metazoa > Chordata > Aves > Passeriformes > Callaeidae > Callaeas > Callaeas wilsoni. The sequence goes on from VWPU01016273.1 coordinate 364, forward strand.
ACTAATCACACTGCATAGCTGGGAGCCTCAGTCTCCCAGCAGTTTCAGGCTTTCAAGAATCCTGTAAGTAAATACATGAATGGAAAGCTTTAGCAGACCCATATAATTCACACAGTGTTTCACTGAAGCTCTGGGACATCTTCAGCACACCTCAAAGCCTTTAGTTCTTTCTTCACACCCTTATGAGGGAGCGTTGCTCAGGTGCAAATGGAAAAGAGCCACTTGGAGATGAGATGCCTCAAAGTCACAAAACTGTTCCATGGTGGATCTGTGGTAGAACCCTGATCTGCCAGCCTGGCTCTGCCATGTCAATTTTACTAAACCACAGAGGGCTGCTTTTTAAAAAATTCATTCCAGCAATCACATCTCTTTCCAGACACTAAAATATGTAGTTATGCAGTTCACTGAAGTCCATCAAAATATATACTTGTTCTGGAAAGTACTTCTTCCTCTCAGGGCACATTTATTTTCTTTTTAAAAGGTATGTTAGTACAGTTTGCATTTTTTTTTCCAAAGAAAATTTGGGTTTGTTTAGTTTTATAGCAGAGAGAATTTAGAAAAGGAGTGAATAGATATACACCTGTCATCTCTTCAGAAAAAGAATGGGACTGAGGCTCCACAGCACACAGAGATGGAGTTTGTTTACTCTTTTCATCTGTTACCATGTTCTCTTTTGCAAATAATTTTAAATGAGGAGGAAGTGAACTGACAAATATGTGCAGTGTCATTATCATGCCTCCTTTTTCCTGATAACAGCACTAGTAGGTTATGGATGAAGTCAGTAAAAGCAGGTACATTGTTTAGGAAGTCAGAAAACCTCTTATATACGTTTGCAACAAACCCTGTATTGAGGACCAAAAATTAAAGTTTACGCTGCTGTTTTTTCAGGTGTGTTCTGTGTTACACCCTTCATCAGTGACTTACCTGTATTTTGAGTTCCCATTCCAGAATGCAAGTACAGGAGGACGCATCAGATTACATTAAAAAACCAACCAAACAAACAAACAAAACAAAACCCAAAAACAAACAAACAAGAAAAAAAAACAACCAAAACCCAAAACAAACCACACACACACAAAAAAAAGGAAAACAACACCCCACCAAAAAAAATCCAGAGAAAGCTACAGAGAGATAGGAAGAGAAATTTGGGCAGAGCTTGGTTACAGCACAATAATTGTGAATCATTAACAGGCAAAGAAAGGAGGAAGGGATAGAGGGGAGGACAAAGGTTATCGTGATATACACAGAAGATCAATCCAGAAAGCTGTATTCATTAGGAAGGTAGACTTTTAAAAACACGTCTTTGGAAGGGATATAAACTAGGAAAAGGACTTGACTAGTTTGGAGATGTTACTATGTATTTTATATATGTTCTTAGAGGTCTCCTGTTGGTAATACCCAAAGATATCCCAGTGATATATGAGTGATCTCACTGGCACATGTTACCTCCACATTCATCTTCCCAGGAGAGTTTTTGTTTTGGTAGGTAGGGGATGTTTTTAATATTCTTACCAGGAGTAAGAAAACAGATGGACTATTTAAGAGGAGTGCACAGTCACGTAGGACAGGAAAAAGAACTTCAGTTTGATATGCAGTTAATTGGGGGATCTGTCAACTATTTTAAAAATGCATGGAGGGAGGGAGGATTTCCTGCTCATGAAGGAAGCAACACTTGAAAACAGAAACATAAACTTCATCCTCTCAAATCTACTGGAAAAAAAAAGAGTGGCACACTATTAGGGACAGTACAAGACTGAACTGTGTAGTCACTTTATACAAAATAAGACAAAAATGATGGATGAATGCTTTATACAGTGTTTCTGCTACCACAGGTGATATTAATGCAGAACTAGAAAACTGATGCCACAGCTCAATGTATATATTTAGTATTGTGCTATACAAAACAGCAGTCCTGTTTTGTCTGGAGAGTCAAAATGTGAAAAAAGCTTACATAAAATTTCCTTCTGCCTCATTTCTCCGCACTCAGTTTTAATACTTGGATTCCTAACATTGTATAGCTCCATATCCACATTTCATAGATTAGTAGAGTAGCAATTTACATTTTCTGCTCCAAAGATAGAAAGTCAGCAAAACACAAAATGCATCTCCAGCTCTGAGTTCCCTTTACTTCCAAATGTGAGACACTTCTACCACATTTTGGTTTGGTTTTTTTTTTTGCCTTCCCACTATCTTTTCAGTATGGTTCACAGTTGGATGTAGACAAAATCAGGTGTTATCCCTGTGACACAGATAAACCAAAGCAGGAAAGACATCCTTCCCCACCTCATATTTTGGAGTGCAAAAAATACTCACTAATGAGGCAACCCAGTGGCCAGGAGCTCCAGATTGGTTTGGACAGATGTCTGAGGGCTGCACAGCCTGATGACCTTCCTGGCTAATCCCAAGTATTTCCTTCCCTTTACGTCTTCCTAAGGGCTCTTTTCTCCTCTGGTTCTCCCATTTCCTCTCCCTCTCCGATGCACCCTCTATCGCCGCGCATCAGTAGCGGGGTCAGATTCCACTCCTGCAGTGAGAGAATGAGATTATTTCCTCCTCCATCTCCTCTTCCTCTTCCCCTTCCCCCACTGCTGCCAACTCCTGTAGTCGTCAGTGTTTTTTCTTAGAGCCTCAGGTGCAGGAATTATGTGATTACACAGGAATTTCATCTTCCATTGGGAATAAAATATTCCTAGCTACTGAAAACTCAGTGCAACAGAAGGCAAATACAAACAATGATCTGCCTTCCAACGTAGAGAAAAGGTCGCTTCAATTTCTGAATGCTTGGACTTGAGAGTATGGTCCCTGTTCTGTCTCCTTTTACATGTAGTGGCACTCGGTATAGTTGACACTGGGTGTAGCTAAAAATCTGTAGCCATCCAGCTGGAGCACTCAGCTCTTCAGGTGGGAGGAAAGAATCAGTCCAAAGTGCATTTTTGTCTGAGCTGCTCAGGGCAGGAATGCCTGCGCAAAGGGAAGAGGCATGAGACAAAGAAAATGAAGGCTGTGATAGCTCTGGATCCCTCATACCCACGATGACATAGAAATACTAGAACTTCAATAGTCCTTCTTTTTAATAAAATAACCTGTATAAATAGGACCCTGTAGTAGTAGTATCAATTGATACTCTGATCTTCAGACCTTTTTTATTGCTGCATACTTGCGAGCTATCACTGTTCCAGTCCAGTTGACAGAAATGCTGATAACCAGCTGGAGGATGATTCATAATTATTAAAAGCTCAGAGGTGATGGGAGGAAAGAAATCTCTGCCTTAATTCACAGGGACAGTCACCTTTCACCTATATTTACTGACTAGTCTTCTGGATCAAAACAACTGGGGCAAAAATAAGGTTCCACCTTTCTAGTGTGGATTAATTTGGTTTCAGAAGAGTGTAATTTCTATGAAGAATAGTTACAGAATAGATCTCACACTCACAAGTAGTTTACACAAAGTTAATGGAAACATCAGCTGGAAGCACTACATAAAGACATCACAAGTAAGTAAAATTAAATTTGGGTTGTTTTACAAAGTCAAAGAAAAAGACAGAAAGAGCAAGAGAAAAGTCAGTCTCGATTTAGGAGTATTCAGTGATTTACCATTAGCTGATTGCAGTTCAATGCTACAATGATTTCAGCTCCAGAAAATCTAGAGTAGATGGGCAGAAACTAAGAGAAAAGAACCAGCCAGCAACCAAGTATCACACCACTTCTCACTCACTCCCTCACCAGTGGGACTGGGAGAGAATCAGAAGGGTAAAAGCTGGAGAACTCCTGGGTTGAGATAAAGACAGTTTACTAGGTAAAGCAAAAGCCACTCATACAAGGAGAGCAAAACAAGAAAAGAATGAATCACTCCTTCCCAGGGGCAGGCAGGTGCTCAGCCATGTCCAGGACAGCAAGGCTCCATCAGATGTAACGGTTACTTGGGAAAACAAATGCTGTCACTCCAAATGTGCCCCCCTCCCTCTTTCTTCCTCCCACATTTTTTACTGAGCATGATGTCATGTGGTCTGGAATATCCCTTTGGTCAGTTTGGGTCACTTGTCGTGGCTGTGTCTTCTCTCAATCTCCCATGAACCCCCAGCCTCCCTGCCAGTGTGGCAGCATGAAAAGCAGAAAAGCCCTTGGCTCTGTGTAAGCACAGCTCAGCAATAACAAAATCATCCCTATATTAGCAGCCCTGTGTTCAGCAGAAATCCAAATCATAGCCCCACACCAGCCACTGTGAAGAATACTAACTCTACCCCAGCCAAAACCAGCACAATCCAAGCTACTAAATAAGGACTATTTAAGAGAATATTCAACTATGAGCATTACTTGAGAGTCTAGCCACCTGCATGCCTACTGCACAGTAACTGGTAAAGAAAATGCAAAAGTTTTAAGTATCTGCAACATGATATGGACTTATCCTGTTAGGAAATGTGCCAAAGTTGAGATTAGGTTAAAAATTACTTGGGTTCATTGTGTGATAGATATTGAGCTGTGTATTAATCACACCCATTCTAGTTCCTCTTAGCCAGGTGCAATCATCATCACTAATACTTGAAGAGTCAGCTGGAGACAAAGGTTATGCCTCTGTGGAATTTATAATTTCTCATTACAAATATCTCTGGATTGGAGAAGTGGCATGGAGTTCCCTTGTGCAGATAAACAGGAGGCTCTGGTTCCCAGAAGAGTGAACTGGGCAGCAGCGATAAATCAACTTTAAAACACAACAGTCCAAACACTAAAGCAGGATGAAGTGGTCTGTATACCATGCAAGGAGGTTAAAAGTATGCATATCATGTGCTGTGACTGATGGTTACTGAATGGGGAGATTCTTTTTTATTAACTTTTTTTGGAATGAATACCCTCTCTGTTTACATTGGTTGCATTTTCAAGAAGTTTTTGTTCCCAGATATTTATTCTCAGCCCTGTACTTGTGTAAGTAGTCTTCCTCAAATGTGATCCTAGCTTTATGCAATGATGAAGAGTTTTTTCAGGCTGCTTGGCTTGCTAGTTGTTCTTGACAGTCACGTTTCAGCTTTCTGAACATGCACTTGTTTGTCTCATGATTTCTAGTAACACCATCCCCTGATAGCCTCCAGTTTTGCTGAGCTTCCCCAGGCTGCTAGGGCATTTTGTCAAGAGTGAAGACTCACAGTCTTCAAAAGAAAGACTTCCAGCTAACCCCTGGAGAAGCACTTTCTACTTGTCAATGTCTTTCATCACCCTCCCAGCTCTGAGAGGTGATGATGATCTCCCCCTTGTTATCCAGGAGCAGCAAGAAGGGAAGTGGTCTCTTGAGATTGCACTCCAGTGCCATCGGAGATGCCTCCATATGTGTGCCTGAATTTTCCCTCTCACTGACAATGTTGTCTCACACATTTTGGGGTTGAGAAAACCACAAGTCAAGGCAGACACCTTTCCCACTAGCATGAAAGGAGCTGGACTCTTAAACAAAACTCTAGCAAACTCCTTTGCTACTTTAAAAGCAAATAACAGCACATTCGAAAAGCAAAATTGACCCATTTAATATAAATCCTGTAAATCTTGTTTACTTTGCTTGCATGATTAGAGTTGCTAATGTTAGCGGGAGGAAGATGAGCAGCATGTAGCACTATTCACTTCCCTTTGCATTTGAATTTTCTGTAACATATCAATTTTTCCCTTAGAAATGGAAGGCTTTTTAAAAAAAGAATTCTTTTTTCTTCCACATAAAAACCCATAAAAAACACAGATGATAGGTTGGCAATAGTCACCAGCATGGAACAGTTACCTCTTTAACACAGTTACGAGATACAGAAGGATCTGTCACATCTGCGTCACCTGCATACAGGAAGGAACAGGCTGTGGCCATGTGCATTTGGCTGTCAGATCACTGCAGGAGTAATGCTGCTGGTACTCAGGGCCTTCAAACAAGTTGTTTGTCAACATGCTTTTGAGTCCCTAATTGTACTCAACCAAATTTGACCTTCGCCTAGAGAAATTGTGTTCGTGTACCTTCTACTCTTTCTCTTTAGGGCCTGGGCCTTAACACTAAGATTTGTAGCTTGTAATTTGTTTTCCCAGCCTCAGTCTTTCTGTGGTCCTCAAAAACAGAGAAGGAAACCCCTTTTTAATTTTGTTGCCATTAAGATCGCCGATCTTGTTCAGGACCCCTTGGCTCAAGAATGTGCAGCTATGTCCTGGATCAGATACGTTTGAGGTGAAACAGTAGCTACAGATATTAACTGCTTAGGGTACTGTGTGAGTGCTATCCCTTGGCTTCGCTATTTCTAGCCAGATTTGCAGAAGCAACAGGAAAGTTAGCAAAGCAAGGCAAACAGGGCTGGGTTATTTTTGTTACACTCTGTTTCCTTGCAGCTGGTCAAAGTGCTCAGTACCTTCCAAATCTGACCAGATAGAAATGCAAGTGAAAACTGAACTTGAAGTGAGCACCAGACAAACCTGGCGCAGTGTCTTGTGTCTAGTACCTGATCCCCTTTGTCCTGTCCCATTTCATCAGCAAGAGTGAACAGTCTTTTGTGCACACTCAAACCACAAGATGTAAGTGCAAAGCCAGAAGATCTTACCTATTTTTGACATCTCCCAAACCCCAGGGCAAGACCCCAAGGAAGACATTATACAGGACAATGGAGTCACGCCAGCCAGGAAGCTCCAGGACAGCAGGGGCTGTATCCAGGGCCCCACTGCACGGCTGCAGAGCAGGAAGACCAAAGGGCAAAGAGCTGCTGAACTGAGCTGAGCTCAGCCTTCAGCCCTGGGCAGTCCTCAGGGGTCCTGGCCCTCTCCCTGCCACGGTGTTCTGCCATGCCCGTACCTCTGCTGTTTCCCTCCCTGCAGAGAGCTCCCAGGCCAGGCAAACTGCCCAGCCCCTGCAAGCTCAACTGCTGTGAGGAGCAGGGAGATGGTCTGATCTAAGGAGTAGATCTGGTACCAGCAAGCACACTGCAGTGGCTGCTTCCTGCATACTTACTCTGCATCTGCTCCTGAAAAATACCACCTAAACTAGACTTGGGCCATTAACTTTGCCTGGTGCTCTTAGACTGGGATTTGTTTCTTTTTATTAGATACAGTTTTCCAAAGGGGGCAGATAATTGCTGTTCCATCTTGAACTTAAAACAAACAAAAAAGCCACGATCAACTTTCTTGTCATATATAATTTTCTTGTGTGATTTAAAATTTGTTTCCTCTCCTCTGTGCTGATGGGAAATGTGAGGCAGGGACCCAACATGGCACCAGGGAAACTGTTGTAGTCCCATGGCTGAGCTGGATCATCAGCTCAGGTGCCATTGGAGCTGGAAGGAGAGATGGCTGCTCCATGGATTACATGGCCCCATGTAATCCATCATGAGAAAAAAATGCCCAAAGCAGTGTGTATTTAAGGTTACCATCTCTCAGATGGCACTTTACTCAGAACAACTTCAATACAATATGTTATTAGTTATGGAGCAGGGCTTTGGGCTTAGGTTTATTGTGAGAAATCAAAGGCGTGCTTACCATTTTCTGTAATAGCAGCGTAGTTTAAATGAATGATTATAATAATAAGTACAGAGTGTGTTTCTGAGGTTTTACTGCATGTAAACACAATCATAAGTGTAATCAATGTCAATGACTTCCATTTAATTCTCAGACAAAGCTTGCTTTTAAATACCACACCAGATTTGACACGGTCAATGATAAATGGAATGCAATTAGTTCTACTATTTGCTTTGATGATATGCTAAATTATTTCTTACAACAGACCATTTATTATCCAAAGCTAATAGTTATACTCTTGCATTTAACAAGTCTAATGTATTTTAAACTGTGGCAAACTGATAAGTTTCAAAATTAGATACTAAAGGCTAGAAAAAAGTGATGCATGAATTACATCTAATAAATCCTTGTCAATGCTCAAGTCATAAAATCTTAAATTGGAAGAGTTTTGTACATATTTCTCATAATTGCACAAATAAAAAATAATTACACGGCCTCTTAGTGATTTGCAGTCACTTAATGGATATTTAATCTTAAGGAAAATGTTCAGATTTAAATGTTCTTATGGAATTTTTAACATAATGCATCTTCTAATTGTTAACAAGACAATTATCACTTTTTTTTCCCTCCAGAAATTTATTATGAGCTTACCGTGATAATTGAAAAATTAATGAAGAGAGTATAGTACTTGAGAAGACAGAAGTAATTTCCTAATTTTTCACTTTCTGTTGGTTTTGCATGGCCTGGTTTTTGGTAGCGGGGGGGCCACTGAGGTGGCTTCTGTGAGAAGCTGCTGGAAGCTTCCACCATGTCCAGCAGAGCCAATGGCTGATGGCTCTGAAGATGGACATGCTGCTGGCCAAAACTGAGCCAGTTAGAAATGATGGTAATGCCTCTGTGATAGCAGATTTAAGAAGAAATTAAAACAAAGGTGGGGGGCACAGTTCTAATTCCAGCCGGAGAAGAGGAGGAGGCGAGAACATGTGAGGGAAACACCATGGAGACACCAAGGTCAGTGGAGAAGGAGGGGGAGGAGGTGCTCCAGGTGCCAGAGCCGAGATTCCTCTGCAGGCCGTGGTGAAGACCATGGAGAAGCAGCTGTGCCCCTGCAGCCCATGGGGATCCACGGGGAATGCAGAGATCCACCCGCAGCCTGTGGGGAGGGGCCCATGCCGGAGCGGGTGGATGCCTGGAGGAGGCTGGGATCCAGTGGGAGACCCGGAGGAGAGAGGGGGCCCTGCTCCCAGGCTGGAGCAGCCTGTCCTTGGAGGACTGCACCCCGTGGAAAGAGAGACCCACGCCGCAGCAGTTTTGGGAGGACTGTGTGCCCGTGGGGGGAGTTCACCTTGCAGCAGGTGCGGTTTGGCTGCTGCTCCTGAGAGTGGAGCCACGCCAGGGAAGTTCATGGAGAACTGTCTCCCGTGGGAGGGACCCCACGGTCTCACAGGGGAGCAACTTCTCTCCCAGAGCAGCGGAAGAAAACCTCAGATGATGAACTGACCAAAACCCCCATGCCCTGTCTCCCTGCACTGTCGGTGGGAAGGAGGGAGGTGTTGGGGGGCAAAAAGATGTTTCTAAGGGCTTATTTTACTTCTCATTATTCTCCTCTGATTTTGTTAGTAATAAACTCACTTTGTATCTCTAAGCTGAGCCTGTTTTGCTCTTGGAGTGTTTTCTCCCAGTCCTTATCTCAATTCATGAACTCTCTGTTAAATTTTTCTCTCCTCTGTCCAGCTGTAGCAGGGGAGGGTGAGTGAGTAGCTTTCGTGGATGCCTGGCATTTGGCCAGTGTCAAACCACGACGCACTTACATTCAAATTTCCTCCTATCATCAAAAGGCAGGTCTGTCCCATCTTGATTTATTTTATTCAAAGTTTCAAAATAATGCAGGCAGTAAATTCTGGTTGTTGTTAGAGAAAATTGTTTCATAACATGAGGGGTTACAGAAATGGGCAATTAATTCCTTGTTCTGTGATTACCTTAATAACAGCAGGCCAGGCCTACACCAGGTTGCTCCACCTCAGTCACCCCACACACACTTGCGTGCCCCCTCCCAAACCCCTCCTGCTCTCCCCATTCTTCCTCCCTTCCTTCAACCCATACCTGGCTGCAGCCCCTCCAGGCACATCTCTAAGTCTTACACTCTTCTGCCATTTCCCTAATGTTTCTTCTTCCTTCTATTTATCTAATTCCTCAGAGATTTTTTCTCACTCTAGTACCTTCTCCCATTTCTGAGCTCCATGTCTTCTTGCTCCTTGTGTGCAGAGGTTATTCTTCTCAACAGTTCAATCCCTCTGAAGATGATAGGAAGAGCTGACACTACGGATGAATGGAAACTTAGAAAATATACCAGTATTTCATGACGAACAGTTAAAAACATCACAAATATCATACCGGTCTCAGTAAAATCTTAAAAATTAGCAACCATGGATTGCCCCTTCTGCCAAGGACTACATAGAAATGAAAAGGGCATCTTAGCATTTTTCCTTAGGAGAAAAAGAAGTGCTCCAGACATTCAAACCCTCCTTCCAATTTTGCTGTCCATACAATGTCTTCATAAAGCCGTTCATCTTGAATAAAAACAGCTGCAACAGAGAGATTTGACTTGGTAAATTCCACTTGCAGGACCACAGCTAATACACTGCTGTGTTTGGTAGCCTTTACTTTAAGGCTCTGCCTCATTATTTTCTCTGTAAACTGTCTGGTCTTTAAATTCTGATCAGAAGTATATTGCCGTCATCCAGATGACATCCTGTCTCCTGCCAACATTTTCGCTGGGATAACATTCCCTTGAGGATCTCCGTCTAGATAAAAGAGACCTCAGCAAATTCTGCATGACTGGCCTAGGGCTGCCTGAAGCTGCAAGCTCTGCTTAACTCTGCCCCAACACTATATAGTATGTATTCATCAACCCTGCATTTATCTTAGCAAGATTCATAAAGATTTTTACAGATGACACATATCTTCTAAACTTTGGTTTACCAACAGAAATATCAGAAAGTGGCAGAGAGCTGCTTCTTTTTCAGTTTGAGGAAAGCTGCAGACACCAATAGTAGCAGTCTATCATTTGCAGCAAAGGCAGTCACTCATACTTGCTACACCTTTCACTCAGCTCCGGTTGGATACTGTGATTTTAGCACTTCAAAGTCTCTGCATTTCTCCAGGGTAGCACTCATCTTTTTCTAGGGACTCATGTTAAAATGGCCCACCTGCAGAAGGTTTTGTTTTCAGGTTTTTCTTCCAAGTAAAAAGTATTTATTTAGCAAATAGAGTCCTCTTCTTTTGGGGGGAAGACATTGGGTAAAACACATTCTGCTCATCCTTTTTTTCTGCAGCTGAGTGGCTGCTTGCACTGAGATGAGGTATCAGCAGGAGCTCAGTGATTATCTGCTCTGTTTAGCTAAACAGCAATGGCTTGTACCAGCTTTAGCATGCACTGTCTTCTCCCTGGCCAGTCCTTGGCAGGCTACTCCGGGCAAGGGGTGTTAGGAGATATGGAGAGAACCTGGGGCTGTGGGGGAGGAGGGAGACAAAGGGTGGGATGAGGTGAGACAGGATTTCTGCACAAATCATGGGAAACAGACAAGGTTACTGCTGCTGTCCATGGGGCAAATTGTCTCCTCCTACCACACCTTAGATGAGTTTCTATGGGATAATGACACCACAAAGCCGTGCAGTCCATGTACCATTAACATTTGCCAGAGCTCCACAGGAGAGATCTAAATCATGCATTAACATGGCATGCCTAATGACCCCGTGAGTGAAGTATAAAATAAAGGTAATAATAAAGAGCTGCAGTGAAATCCCTTAGGATGCTGATGAGAAAGCAGGCAGCTCTGCTTCCTGCAAGACAGGTGCTGATTTCCTCCGATGGCAATACCAAGCTGTCACTGCGGCTGCTTGCTTTAGCACAGGATGCCAGCTGCATGATACCATTAGCATTCCTCATCAGCCACAGCTTATGTCTCTCTGTGCACAGTGTTGGAAAACCAGGTCATTCTCTTGGCTCATCCTCCTCTGATAACTCCTTTTCTTTCACTGCTGGGAAGCCGAGAATGGTGTAATTAGTTTTCACTAATGTTCAGCTCTACGTGGAACTGCTTTTGTGCTCAAGCCAAAAATGAAGTTTTCACATAGTTTGCATGCCCTAAGAGGAGGAAAACTGGAAACAAATTTGGGAGGCGCCCATTTTGTTTGTGTTATAATGATTCAGCTGATATTTTTCAAAATACCACAGAGAATACAAATAACATGTTAAACTTCCAGTACTCACTGAACAGAGAATAAATGAGTGTGATTCCAATGAAAATACAAAGTTAAATACTTACCCATGCCAGATAACAACTGGTACTGCAAGGCTGTCATAACAAGCAACCTGAAATCATGCCCTTAAGTAAAATAGCTGCCCAAAGTAGTATTTAACTGCCTGGGGTTTGCAGGCAGATCAGAGACCTGATATTCCAAAGAAGCTGCAGGGGAAAATAAAAATGAAAAATTCAACCCAAATCCTAGATAAGAAGTTCAGGTTTTCTTAGTAAGACAGCGAAAGTGATGACTTCTCAACCTGTGAGGAATAAATTTTGAAAGGATTGTATAGGGCATAATACAGAGAGATAAAGCAACAAACTTTATTAAAGGGTAAGAGATTTTGGGCTGTGGGTGAAAACATAAACATGAATGCCCACAAAGAATTATCTGGTTGGTACAGTAAGGCTTGTATATTGGTAGAGTAACTGTGTCAGTAATTAAAGCTGCATTAATGTGCTTAACAGAAAGTGTAACTGTAATGGCAGTCACAGCACCAATTGAAGCAACCAAGCTATGAGATGAGAAGCTACTAGTTACAGAGGCTCCTTGTACGGAATATGCTCGAAATTTGATATGTTGGTACACTATTAAAAATAACATGATTTAAATAATAATACACCCCCATCCCCCAGTGTTTAGTATCCACTGCAGTAATTGCAAAATCAACCAAATTATATGCAGTATTTTAGGAGATAAAATATGAAGCAGAAAATGCGTTAGCAGTCATTCATATCCTCTCATCACCAAGAGGGCTCTTTGGAAAGAAGCATACCAAGTTTCAAGCTACTACATTGTATTTTGGGAGGCTGGGAAAGATCAAAGTCACCCTGAAATTACAGTTGGATATGATGACACTAGAAACATTTAAATTTCTCTTTGCAATGACTTGAGTTAAGAAGTTCTAAACATGGCATATAAGCTGTCCAGACCTCTGAAAACACAGATCTGTTCCTTCAGTTAGGTGAGAGTTACAGCTCACTGGGAGAAAAATATCAGCCAGGAAAGTTTGCAAATAGATTTGGTGGGAATACTTGTGCTCCTAAAACAAGAGAAACATTTTTTTAAAAAGTCATACTCAAGCATAGGTGATCCTTGTTGCCCAAATTCAGCAGAGTAATTTTACAGAAGCTTCTGATACATTAGCATTATTAAAATAGGATTTGGCCCAGAAGGCCACACATCCCTGTCTTGGGGTGATTCTAGGACAATACTGTATTCCTGCCTGCTTGATCTCTAGAATGCAGTTTGTACCTTTAAACTGCAAAGGAAGAAGTTAGGGGAACCCTTCAGAGTGGTTTGCTTGACCTTGCAGTTAGGCATTTACATACTTTTCTTCTCCGGGCTGGCAGTTTTTCTGCCAGTTAGGAAGTGAGAGGAGAGAGTTTCCTCTCTAGGTCTTTGGCTTTCAGCTGAAAGGGACTGTGACCTGCCTCAGCGGCTTCTGTTCCATTTTGGACTGTTTTTGGCTTGCTTCTTTGTCCAAGGCCAGCTTATCATCTCTAGGATGCTTGGCGGGACTCTTCAGGGGGATCCCCGGACCCTGCCCAGCTTAGGACTGTGGTAGCAGCCAAGTTTTACAGACAGAAGGGACTATACAAAATCCACCAGCCTCCTCCTGAGTGGACAGGTGGGGGTTTTAGTATCCTTTTCTGCCCCATGCATGTGGGAGGACTCTGTTTGTTAAATAAACAGGCTTTTTTCACTTTCATTTGAGAAATTATTTCCCGAACCCATGGGGGGAGGGGCTGCCAGGACCTGCTTGCCTGGCAGGCAGGAGAGAGAGACTCCCTTTTTGGGTTGTTTCCTCCTAAATTTGTGTCCAAATTGGCACAATCCCTTAAACTTGTCATTACAACTCCAGATATAATAGAAGCCCAAGGTCAAACCATACTTCAGATATCTGGTGGTAGTTACAGGTATATTTGTCTTCTTTTTCAACTTCATCTCTTGTAAGCCATCGGGTTTCAAATAGATCCTGAAAAAATAACTCATTTTGGTAAGAACAATGACCTATTACCAGGTTCCTGAAGTGGTTAATTTAATAAAATCTATTTCAGTGTTATCCACAATCAATACCAATGTGATAATGAATATCATCTCAATCCTCTATGTTGTGCGAAAACAGTGCTTTGGTTCACAATGGGGTAATCACAATTTCATACATATACAAGACCAATACTAAGGACTTAATGGTTACAATGGTGCCCAAATAATTAATTTAAAGGACCCCTGGACAGGAATCCTTCTTTGAATTTTTTTCCAGATTTGAGCCCAGAATGTCAGTTGTGCTTAAAATGTAATTTGCAGCAATGAGCATTTTACCATGACTGAGCTTTTCTTACGCATTGCAAAAAGTGAGATAAAGGAGCTTCTCTGACACTGTTAGGCCCAGATTCCTGCAGTCTACATGCTTTGGTGATATTTAGATTATGGAAATATGGACAGTGTAAGTGATGGTCTTTTGTAATGTGGCTACTGAGCTGTTAGGAAGAAACCAAAACCTTGCAGTTGCCTGTTTCATCACTGGAGGTGCAGACTTAAGTACCCTCTAGTTAGATCTTGTAGTGAAGAGAATTGCTCTGCTTTAGAAAATAACTCTGCAAATAAAAAAGTACAAGCAGCCACAATTTTTTAAGGTTTTAATACATATCTTCAGGGGAGTGGGAGGAGAGAAAAAGAGATTTCCATGTTCACAATATATTAGAATAAATGTCCTTCTAAAAACATTGCATAAGATAGTGTAATAGTTCTGGTTTGATTCATTTATGACTTAGGTTTTTCTTTACAGATGGAGGGACACCTCTTCCTACTGCCAGCCCTCGGACAGCTGCTACTCCTGGCACTTTGTGCTCATCTAGCAAACGGCTCACATCCAGGCTCTAGCAGGCTATTGATCAGTTACTAACACTTTCAGTTAAGTAGAGACTTTAATGGCAGGATAAAGTGACAATAGCAGGGGAGGCAGATTGTAAAAATCCTACCAGCCATAGTAACACGCACTGGAGGACAGCTTGAGTTTGCATATTAGCTTCTTTGTTTGTCCTTCTACAGCAGATGATACTTCTATTGCATAGTAAGTGAGCAACATTATTTAGTTTTTTGTGTTTCATTAAAAGCTAAGAAAAAAAGGCTAAGTCCTCTTCTATTCTTATTTCTCACGCCAGTGATCTCAAAAGTTTTCATCAAACAGTTGTGCTGATATTCTTGTAGTCACCTATCAAGAAGTGAGAAAAGTAGAAAACACTAGAAACTTAGAATCACACAGTATTCTGAGTTGGGAGGGACTCAAAAAGATCATTAAATGAAACTCCTGCCACAGGGCAGACTAAAAAGTAAAGTATATCTCTAAAAGCATTGTACAAAGTTTTCTTGACCCCTGTCAGGCTTGGGGCTATGACCACATCCCTGGGGACCTTGCTGCAGCACAGATTTCTGAGCATTCAGCCCAAAAACCTTTCCGTTTTGGTTGCAAAGAGACCTTTTGTTGACAGCACTGTCATGGAGAGTGCAAACCTTAGCTGTGGTTGTGCAATTGTGTTGCAAGGGTATAAGAGGATAGTAATTATTTGTGTAGGAAAGAAGGTAGGCCTCAGGCTCTGAACAAGAGCCAACGTGGTGGAGCTGCTCAAGAAGACTGCTTAGAAGCCTGTGGAGACACTACCATGGTAATGCCTGCAGTTGTTGGATCTGGTCCAGAAGGTTTGGCTCTAGAACCCGCGGCCCATTAATGTTTACGCAGTGTAATATATTACAAGTGAAAAGCAGTTCTGGGGGGGTCCTTCATACTGCTGGTGATGAGAAGATTCCTTCCACAGTTTCATCCATGCTAGCATCTTTAGTAGGAAGAATGGTTTCTAGACCATTCATGTCTCACAAAAATGTTGCTTAAAGAGTCTGTGGTCTTCTTTACGATCCTAAAAATGTAGTTGTAACAGCAAGATCTGTCTACTTTTGTGTGCTTTTTCATTAAGAGAATATTTTATATGCAGATCACCTTCATTCGCCTCTGGCTTACTGCAGTTACACATCTAAGGCATCACAGCCCTGAATGTTATCCACGAGCTGGAGTCTTCTACCCAATACCACAGTGCATACACATCACTAACCTCATAGATATAGTCAAACTGAGAAGGAAAATTCATGGTCCTCCTTCTGAATAAAACAAAATTATGAGGTCACTTGTCCCTGCCTGAAGAGGTATTAAAGATAAGAAAAACACCTGATGAAAATATTCTGAAAAAGGTCAGAGCAACAAATGACCCAGTAAAATGCCTGGCTCTTTGAGCAGCAATACCACTGAGCAAAGAACTGTCTTCTCACTGTGCGTCATAAATCCTGTCTTCAGGTCTTAAAGTGTTCATAAATAATCTTTCAAAATAGAACATAAAAACAGTTCCTGCATGTCTGTGTTACAGGGATAAGGGCTTCCTACAGGAGCAAGCCTCATTTCTCCACTGTCATCATATATTACCATAATCTCCTACACTTCATGGTACTAAATGCCTGGTACTAAAAACAAAGTTTAATTACTGAAAAAAAATTTCTAAAATTACTGACATTATTTTAAAATGCTATTCCAAAACACTTACATGGCATTTAAATATAGTCCTAAAACACTTGTGGCTAGTACAAACTGTATTTGCATTTCTGTATTTGTGTGCTTTTAGGAGTGAAAAGGATTTAGACCAGCAGTTGTGATCCTTTAAGGATGACGTAGTCCTTACCGATTAACTGTTCACAAACTGCTACACACTTTTCCGCTGCAATTCAGGTCCCTTCGAAGTTCCTCAAAGTCTCTTAAATGTTCAGTGCTATGATAATCATGGGTAAGCAGGCATGGAAACGTCACTGACGCTGCTCATCTCACAGAAACCCTGTGACACCTTTGACTAGGGTGTGTTGTAGCACAGATGGTTTCAATCTTTCCTTTTATCTCTTCGACACTAGCACGACAGAGCAAACACTTCCAGAGTGGTGGGGAACGTGACATACGGAGCACTACTGATTCTGTGTATGCTCTTGCAAGTCCCAAATGGCCGGGGAGCTGCAGCACCTCTGGCCTCCTCTGGCCTCGTGTGCTGTACTGAAGCTTACTACAGCTTCCCATCTTAGCTGGGTTCAAAGAAAGGCCAAACTGAATCCCAAACCAAACAAACAAGCCCTAAGTGCCCCTACAAGCTTATCAACATTGCTGAAGCTTTTCTTTAATTTCTTGTTTGCTTGTTTGTGCAAAGAAATCTGCAGTCACTTGACAGGCTTGGCATTGTGTGTAACTCCCTGCATCAGCAACTAGGTCAACCAGCAGGGTAAAGCACCGTACAAGTGAGAGGCTCCCTCAGCTCAGCCGATGCCTGCTGATTATATTTTGGGAATTAGCTAGGTAGAAGAGAATGTCCTCCCAGGCATGTGCTACCCTGAAATTTTAGTCCATTTGCACTAGTCATTTGAAACCTCTTCTAGGCCCCAGCTGAAAGGAGTGCTAAACCCGTGGCAGCTAAAGCAAGACTAAAAACAGTGGAAAGTTCAGGGGGTTTGTCTTCTTTGCTCTTTTCAGCACTTGTAACTACCCAGTAATTAGTCGCAGCACCCAACACTATATAGGGCTTGTGCTGTGTTCAGACAGTATCAGCTTTCCCAAGTGATGCAGATAACTCTTGGGTAAGATAAAAGTGAGAGGATAAAGACACAGGATATTTTTACTCGGACTATTTTTATTTACCATATGAACATAATTCCTCTCGGTGCCTTAGGCAAAGACAAATAAAACTGCAAAGATGACAGTTACCCTTACGTCTAGGCAGGCAGAACTCCCCATCCTGCCAAAGCGTGGGTTTGCTTGCTTCGTCTCTAGTGGAGCTGCCTCTGTTGTAGTGCCATCAATTTGGAAACACTGCTGCAAGAACATATTTTTGGCCTTCACTCAGAAACTCCTGCCAGCCCTCCACAGAGCCTGGGAGACCTTTTACGCTGTGAGCTTGCCTTTAAGGGGAAAGTCCTTGCAGAATAAATTATTTCTACATCACTCTTGTAGCTCAAATGTTCAGATAATCTGTAAATTAAAAAAACCCAAACAAACAAAACTGACAGCTCTGCAGAGTTCCACCTGGGACATACTACTGCTCTAAAAGCTATGGAATTACACCAAAATTATCTCCAAATTCACCCATATGACAAAATTCTCTTTGAATCAGAACACCAAAGCATTTGTGACACACAGCAAATGCAGACATGAAAAATGGAGGGACATTTCTGTCCTGCCTTCTCCTTTTTTATCACTTTAAATATAATCTTCCATATTAGGCAGAATTTGTGAAATTGCAGCCAAGTTATTTACCTACAACCCTCTCTGCCCTTTCTTTTGCACTGTGCCCAGCCATGCCTATGCACACAATGACAGCATTTCACCCTATTTTAGGAACAATAGAGTCAGAGGGGCTTCAAGCAGGCTTTGGGGGAGGTCATCAACAACCTCCCGGGGAGGCTGCTTGCACAAGAGTGGCAGTGGATCTTGCCAGGGGACATGGGTGTCCTGCCCAGATGGTATTGCTGTGCACTGCACCTTGCTCAGCACATCTGTCCTGCTTGTTGAGGTATAGTGGGAAAGGATCTGAGCTGTGGGGAGTAAGCTGGCACCTTCACAACCTGCTCTCAGTGTGCAGTAGAAGCAATCTGGAACACATTTTAGAACGGCCTCCAAGTGCAGAGCAGGGGCAGCCACACAAAAAGCTTGTGCAAAATAATATTGACCTTCGATTTCACACTCTAACTTCCTTGACAACATCTTATTTCCAGGGTGGATAAGCCTGAAGATGGAAAAGTCTGCTTAAGCACAGAAACATGAGTAACTGAAATGCATCAGATAATGGCAATACAGAAAATGTGTAGTATGGATTTCCATTCTCTCTCCTGATGCAAGGAGGAATGGATAGCTGAAGAAATCAAAATGTGACCCATTCAGGAGTGATGTGAAGTTAGGTTCTTTCCCGTGATGGACAGTTCACCTGTGGGACTCCCAGCTGATAGATACTACCAATGGCTAGAACTCTGTAGGAGTCAGTAAGGGCACAAACACCAACACCAGTGTTCAGAGCTGCAACACACTGAAATTTTGAAATCAGTCAGGGTTTACCTCAATCCTCAGCTAAACACGAATAGGACATTTCTTGCCTCTTCCTCTGCTGAATACTGTCAGGGAAACGATATAGGACTATGTGAGTCACATGGCCAATCCAGCAAAACAGCTGGTGTGACACACATATGGAATGCTGCATTAAAAAGAGTGACTTTTTAATAGTTAGAGGCCTTGGTAACAGTGGCTTTCCTTTTAAGGAGTATCTCACCCATTTGTGTATTCTACGTCTTGTATAAATTCATTAAGAACTTGAAAATGAAAATTACGAAAATGCCAAATCTCGAAAATTAATTACCTAGTGACTGGATGGGAGGTGAAGGCTCCCAGGAGCATGTGTTCATTGCCCGTAAAAATCAGATCCATGTGTTAGACTACAGGTATGTTATGGCCTTAGATATATGCCAGTGCTCAACCATAATTAGCCCTGCATACTTCCTTTCCACAAAGGGGCACTTTAAAGAACCTATTCAAAGATATATAACACTGTAAAAATAGCCTACCTTGAATACTTAGCCAAATTTAAAACATAATCACACTAGCGGAAATATCCAGCAGTCTGTGCACATCTCCAACTCAGCAAAGGACATATCAAGTATTAGATCTACAATACCCCAGGTTCCCTGCAAGCAACAGGTCTTATCAGTTGTCACAGTCTGGATTAATCCATCAGGCTGGCTGTGTGCCACTAGGACCGATGGGATGTGCAAGCTACCAAGGCAAAAGGTCTCTCTGCAAATGCAGTGAGACAGAGGCAGTGTCGCAACGCTTGCAACAGGGACTGGAAGAGCCTATGGTATCACAGTAGTTTCTGCCCAATTGCTGCATGTTCATTAAAAGAAAAAAATCATGGGCTGTGTAGAAAAACTCAGAGGTGGGGATTGTTAGTGGCATCAGAAAGGAGCAAATATCAATAAAATGTAATCATAAGGGTTTTCTTAATTACTTATTTTGTAATTTTTGTAGCTGACATGCTGCAGATTATACATTACGTTCAGTTTTTTGGTGCAGAGCAATGAAGCACAGAAATGGCACCTACTCTTTCTGCCTGACCAGCCCTTGCTCAGCTGTGTATCCTTCACACAGAAATGAGATCTACTTCACCACGGAGATATAAATGGAATCAGAGAATCACAGGATGATTTGGGTTAGAAGGGACCTTAAGGATCATCTAGTTCCAGCCCCATGCCATAGGCAGAGATGTCTTTCACTCAACCAGGTTGTTCAAAGCCCCATCCAGCCTGGCCTTGAACAGTTTCAGAAGAGGGCATCCACAACTTCTCTGGGCAACCTGCTCCATCCTGCAGTGCTGTCCTGCTGCACGTGGGTCCCACAACTGTGGCATCTTATCTGGGCACGCATTATAGGCACATCCAGGCTGTCCTCATGACCATAGCATATAGCAGCTCCCACCAAGCTACTGTATAAATGTAATTTCAGATATTAGCAGGTAATGACTCCTCAAAACCCAGTGATGCACCTAGAAGATCAGATCAGAATAAACTCTTGCTCATGGTAGCCTGGAAACCCATGAGCCAAGAGATCCCAGGAGTTGTTGTTATTAAAGAAGAGTGGTGACAGAAACTCAAGAGCTATCTCCAAATCAGGGCTACCACACCACAGCAATCATAGTGGTCCCTCAGTTGCAGGACAGCTTTGCCCTGGAGGGCTCATGGCGGGGAGAAGCAGATCAGTGTGCAACACGTGAGGAAGAACAGGCATAGAGGAAAAACACACTGAGAAGAAGAAAAGAAGATAGTGAAGAAGTCGAGACCAATTAACTTGCTCCAAGAAGAAATAAAACATGCAAAACACGCTTAAAGAAAGAAAAAAAGGAGTTACTATCCCAATAATAGTTATAAACTGAAGCAGTTGCTGAAGTTAGCATAGGGATCTTATTCAGTTGCAGAGGAAGGGGAGTGATCCACTAAGCACTTCTGTGAGCAAGGTGTGCTCTGCATTGCCACAAGCACTGTCTGCCAAAATGTCTCTTTATATGTATATATAATGTGACGAAACTAGGTTTTTCATTAATTACTGTCCAGCTAGATGATCTTCCCCTCTATCATGGCCAGAGAAGGCCATTTCTTTCCCATTGGCAATTATGGCCTTCCTAAACAAATTTTTACCTGCAGCACAGGTAAGATACAGCATTGAGACAGCTGATTTCAAATATAATGATCCCCAGTTGGACTGTACCATTTCTGTCCTTTTTGAAGCTCTCTTGTGCTCATTTTCTTTACTGGGAAGTGCAGCCTTTCAGCCAGCCTTTGCATGGTAAGAACCAGCAGTCCTATTAGTAGAGGTACATTCTAAAATACAAACCTAGTTTTTTTCTGTTGATGAGAAAAGACAGCCTGGAGAAGGTAGCGATTTCCCCCCACATTGGGGCCATTCTGACCACGGGCTAGGGGCTGGAAGCCTGGATTCAACCTTCACTCAAACACTGCTTGAATGGGAGCAAGTCAGATCCCTTCCCAATGCTTCATTCTCCTCATTCATAAAGTAAACATATATGAGTGACATATATTTGAGATTTAAGAGTGAAAGTAGTGTTATGGAGATATTTTCGCTGTTGTTTTAATTTATTATTACTCACACTTTTACATCTCTTTTCTCACATGCAATGTGTTAGGTATTACCTTACGTGAAACTTGGAACTGCATCTGCCAAAGTTGGTTGTTTGCCATCCAAATTGTGCTTTAGGCAAGAAAAGGTCCCTCCGTATCTTACTGCTGTCTCAAATACATGTGTCAACAGTTCTTCCAGCTACCCCTCTTGTTCTCAATGCATGCTTTATCTTAAGAAGGTGCTGTTTCACATCGTATTTTCCAAATCCAGGGAATTCAGTGCAAGTTCATGTCTATCTTCATTGTTTAATTGAAACACTGTTGATCTCATTACTAATGCACCCAAGCAGAACAAATGTGATTCGAAGGAATTTGACATGAAAGAATCTAGTATGTTATTTAGTCCAAGTCCAGAAGAGCCTATTAAAAAGAGAGACCTCAAACATTTTTAGCTCCAGAATAAACAAAAGGCAAAAAGATGCAAGGGATGGTGATGGAATTAACTGAAAAATGTTTATTGCGTTTCTGCATTCCAGGTGTCAGAGAGAATAAAATACACTCCTTGTACGAACTTTGGAATACACTTGTAGAATAGACTCAAAGATAAAATATCCAAAATTCCACTGCTGCCTGATCACTTATCCTCATAAATAAGGAGTAAGTGCTACCATAAACTTCAGTGCCTCCTGTGAGATCATTTCATTCTGGTAAAGAAATGGGGAATATACTCAAAGATCTAAATTTACCAGCAGGTAAATCACTGCCTTTTTGGCAAATTAAAAATAAACTGGCAGTGATATGTGCCCCAAAGTCCATGTGGTTGCCTTGGAGGTAAGTGTGACAAAATAAGACTTCAGCTCCCAGGAACCTTGCATGAATTATTACCTCTGCTGCACGTCTGTGAAGAGTCAGACATACCATCATTTATAGACTGTGAAAAAGGAGGACACAAGATAAACTGTTCTAACATTGCCCTCTATCAGAAATTTGAAGTAAAGACAAAATTTACATGATTTATGAATTTTGTATGTAGCAGATGTTATTGTTGTAGTTAGCAAAAGAAATATATAATATCATATTAACCATAAACATATACATAGTTTTATTTATGTGATGACTAGATTCAGTGGAAGTGCTGCATGGATCAGCTGTACAGCTCAGTGCTCCTGTACCTTCTGGACCTCTTGCTCTCCCACCAGCTCTGTCCTTCAAGCGCTGGCACACTTACAACTACCGAGTAGATTAGGCTAAAAAACTGATTCAACTGAAAAAATTATCGAGGGGACGGAAAAAGGTTGTTTTCCAGACACATGAGTCCACTATGTGGTTGCACATTGCTCATGCTGGGCAAAAGGAGAAGTAATGCGGGGCAGGACCAGCAGACAAAGACACAGAAGGGAGATGATGACATTATAAGCTGCCTTTGCAATCTGAGGTCAAGCAGTTAATTATCACAATATGCCCTAAAACATTTTCTAATATAATGCTGTGATAAGGAAAATATTTGGCCAGGATTATAACCAAAGGATTTAAATGACAGGAAACTGAGAATTTATATGAATACAGCAAATTACTCAAATTGGTTTTTAAAAAATAATTTTAAAGGAAAACTGTCTAGAACAGTTATACAGTAGTGATACAGGGATTTTGCTTTTCTTGTCAAAACTACTGTGGCGGTAGTTCATATTATGTCTTCTTTAGTCAGCAACTTCTATGTTCCAAGGTGCCATCTACAAAGGCACAAGGGACATCCTGCTAGGCTGAATGAGTGCTTCTAGAGCTGGGGGCCAAGTTATAACAGTTGGTACTTTACTGTCACTCGTATCTTCTTAATCTGTCATAAAACGTAAGTTGCCAACCCATTATTGCTATTACTGATGTGATTATATATGGTTTCAGTTTTTCAGAAAATACAGCCATATAACTCATTTAAATACTACTCTATGATAATGAAATTACCTAAATGGAATTTTAATTCAGTGTAGATTCACAGTGGAGTTCAGTCATTTAACTCCAGTGAAGTGACACCTGGCATCACTGGTGTCCCAAGATCTTACTCATGGCTTCTCCCACAGCTCCTAAAGCATCCAATCCTTCTGCTGACAGACCCCTCTGGACTTTGAGATTTCTTCCACTGAACAGATTTGTAACTGTGAGCTGCTTTGCTGTGCACCCTGCAAAGTTCTGCTGCCTGAGCCTGGCCAGCTGGGCTCTGCTGTAGACACAGTGTACTGGACAAAGAGGGTACTGCCTGACTTTGGATTATTTGAGAATGGGACTAACACGAGATCTGGATGCAGCAGGATGTGGATGGAAGTGCTCTGCAGCCACGAGGCTGAACGTGTCCCCAGGTGTTGCACACTGTGCAGGGCTACAGCCTTCCCAGCCCCTTCTGATCAATGCAAGCCTGGAGTTGAATCCCACAAGGAGCCCCCATCAGCTTGTCTCTACACCAGAACTCTAAATGAGGGGCTCTGAAACACAGGTCCATGACAATTCTGAGCTTCCCAGTGCCCTCTTCCATAAATCAGGTGCTCTTCCAAATAACAGTAGAGTATTTGAGAACTCTGTCCTGTTTGGAACGAGGGAGGCAGTGGTCAATGCTGTCCATGTGGAGTGTGAAACTGGGATCACAAATGCTGTTGACAACTTCTCCCAGCTTGATTTGGAACAAGGCTTTGGACATGGATTTCAACTCTGTTAGAGTACAGCCTGCCCCAAAGCTTGTCAGGCATGATGGTTTGAATCTTTCTGCATCTGTCCTGAACATGCTGCCCATTATTGTATAGAATAATTAAATGCTCATATGCATAAATACATACAAATGGGGACTTCAATGTCAATTGTGGTAATTTAGGAATTTTAAAAACTTTAAAATTCAGATTTATTATCTGCTTCAAGTCCTTGAACTGAAGCTGAAAGTCAGGGATGAAGTTTCAAAACAGAGAAGCAGCTAGGGAAGAGACATTCTCTTCCCTAGCTTTGTGTCTCCGGCACAAAGCTTAGCTGAAGAAAAAAAATGTTGCTACAGTTTGCAAACATCTTTTTTCAAAGACGTACATTTCAATCTCAAGGCTTGTGTCTCCCAGGCAACAACAGGAAAGATTAAAGTGCAGTGTGCTTTAACAGGTATTTTTTATTAAAATGCTTTCCAAAAGCACCTCCAGGAAAAATAAAGATAAATAACAAAGTAATTTAATTTTTTT
This sequence comes from Callaeas wilsoni, assembly GCA_013398955.1. Lineage (NCBI taxonomy): Eukaryota > Metazoa > Chordata > Aves > Passeriformes > Callaeidae > Callaeas > Callaeas wilsoni. The sequence continues at coordinate 25,035 of VWPU01016273.1, forward strand.
TCTCTACTTTCTTTGAATAATTTTGGGAAAACCATAGTATTTTTTCTCTCATTCTCCTATTGGCCAAACTGATGGAAGCTGCAGGATGGGGTCTTATACTGCAGTTTACTCATGTTACATAGAACATTATGATCTTACCTAATTGTATTTATTTTTCAGATATTTGAATACTGCACAACATGATACTGGGATATAAGTACAGCAATATTATTCTTCCCTATCTTTTGATCTACAGATATTTTTCAGCTTTAAAATTATAACTTTCCATTTTCAGGGCTTTAGTCCTGCAAATTGTATAGAATCCTTATTTTACCACCATTATTACCAGAATTAAAAAAAACCCCACTGCCATATTAATAAAACTGTGAGTAAAATTATGATCATGTTAAAATTGATGCTAATATTCCCGTTGTCTTCAGCAAGCGAGTTTGTCAGCTATTCTTGGTATAATATTGGAGAAGCATGGCCTCAGAGGACACCAAAAAGCAAGGGAAATCTGTACCATCTCTGATGATCTCTGTTGTATATATCATCCACATATCAAAGAAGAACATACAGCTCTGCAAAAATCATTGGAGAAAATTTGGCTACAAATCAAATAAATAAATATAGAATAGGTGAATAATCAGAATTCAAATAAAATCTGTATTTCCCTCAGAAATGACCAGAGATGTCAAGAGCCATCACATTAGAATGAAAAGCTAAAATCTTTTCACCGTCCTCATTCTGGAACCATCCGGTGCTGTGAGGGAATGTGGAATGTCAGTCTCGACTCACAGCTGAGAGGGCTTCTGCAGGACAGAGTCCTTGGACGCCTCCTGGCAGCAGCCTGCAATGGGCTCTTTGGCTGAGGCTCCTGCACAGCCGCCGTGCATTCCCTCACTGGTGCATTCCCTCACTGGGGGCTCCCCAGCGCTGCCTGCTGCAGCACACATGCCTGGGGTCATTTCAATCCTGTGGGACCCTCCTAACCCCGGGGAGGGTTACCTTCATCACCAGGATTTTCATACAGGAGCAGCTACTTTCATAACCTCTCTCATGTGTTCTAATTTCCACTCTAGAGATCTAAAAGAGCAACCACTTCACGCAGCTGGTAAAAGGTCATGTCTAAGGGCAACCCTGCCCCCATCACTTCTCGCTAACTCCCAGGTAAGCTTTCTCAATCCTAAGCAGTTTTACCTCAAATACCTCTGTGCAGCCCAGTGCACACTCGAGTCAGTCTGTGTTTAGCCTGTGCATAATAAGAGTATTCAACAAAAATGAGTCATTCAGATATTCAAAGCTAAATACAAGCCTACACAGAGACCTGACCCAATGTAATTTTTGACATATATTTTTATTATAGAATGAAACTTCTATGCAATGGTTTAAAGAGAGAATTCTTTTTCAAAAATTGCAACAGAAAATAATTGAGGTCAAAAAGACACGTAACAGTTCCCTCCTCCCTGAATGAAATTTTAACAAATAGATTTCTCAAGACATAAAAAAAAAGGAGTGTGTACTATTTTTTTGCAAGCTTCAGAGTCTTCATAAAAATATCCCTGTCAGGCCAGATGGAGTAATGGTACAGGGAAATATTATTATAAAAATATTAGTGAACATATCTGTTTAATCTACCACATATCCATTCCTATTGTAGCAGCTGTGGTTTTAAATGCTATTATTTACAGATTTCTCCCTAACAGCGTTTATAACGATAGCACATCTGGCTTGGGTTTCTCACCAATAGCTCAGTTAAAGACCGTGTTGCAGCTCACTGTTACTGTGTATTTATTTCACGAGTGCTAATATCCTTGTTGTTTGATTTGTACTAATCACTTTTTCCTTTTTTAATTTTTTTTCCCCTAGTGAAGAGTTATAGATTGCCTACAGGTTTGCTTTGCTCCTCACTGATATCAGTTAACCAAACGGCAAATATCATTATAAAACCAACCAAATTAGGCAGAGAACTTTAAGTAGCAGATCATAGGTCCTTGTTCTCAGAATCCCCTCCTGCAGTTTTACAAGCATGTTGTCATTTTGCAGGTTAGAAATGCTTGCTGTTCGTCTCTTAAGTACTGCTTTTAGAGTATCATTTACTAACCACTCTATTTATAGAGGTTGATGCCAAGTTTCCGTCTGATAGCTTGGAGCTATGGATCACTCAAAAAAATCTTATCTTGTTCCAAAAATAACACAGATAATGTCTTGTATTTGCTGGTTAGTGTTTGCATATGGCATATATTGCCACATTTTGAGGAAATGGCTTGCAATAATAATGAGAAAAGGGGCCTATTGTGAAATTTTATACGATTTTTCATTGAAAACTTAATAATGCATCCAGTAAGAAATTATTCTTGCTGGAATTGTTAATTTGGGATTTAAAAATAAGTTTGCCCACTTTAAAGGCAGGCAAGTTTCTGTTTTACCGTGTTAGTTTAGGGTAAGCCTTTTTATACTGATATGAGAAAAGCCTCTCTAACAAAATTGTACCAGTAGGAGCATGTAAAAGCATTTCAAATGGCTGTGGGCAGTTCGGCAACGGGAACATTTACAGCAGCCTCTGGTGGTTGAAGGACAACATAAATGGCTGAAGGAAGACTGATCTGTCACATTAGGGGTTGTTTAACAACATTCACACTTTGAACTTGACTAAGCAGAGTTCGGAGCTTCTGTATCTGTAAATATTTAAAGGAGAGAAGAGCACTAGACTAGAGGCCTGAAGTTGCTCACAGAGTCACAAAGCCCCACCTTTTGCTGGATTGGAACTGTGTGAAGTCACCTTTCTGATATCTCACATTTGTGCCTTCTCTATGCTGTAGTTCCCCACAAGCCATCCACAGCTATATAATGGCTCCAACTCTCGCCTATTTGGAAAAAGGAAAAAAAAAAAAACAACCAAAAATGAAGAAAAATAGGAACAAACCATTTGGTTCCCTAAAACCAGCAAACCAAAATAGTTTGCCTTTTGTGTACAGTTTCTGCTTTCTTCAGATAAAGTTGTGAATTACGTTGACAGGCAGTTTCACACAACTTAGCTAGCAATAGAGCAATTTACAACCCGCTCTTTTTCACTCAGCATTTCTACTCTGAGCTAAGACAAATGGGGCTAGGTGCCAAAATAAAACAGCAACAGTTTCTTCTCAAGGCCATGTTTTCCCACTGTCACCTGCATGCAAGCCTTCTCTTTTCCCAAGCCCTTCGCTGCAGACTGACAGCAGTAAAGCATTTCAGCACACGCTCCCATAGTTGTGATCCCTGAAGTACATTCTTTTTTCCAACACTGTGTTTTCCAAGAGCTGATCTTTTCCCCTGTACTGGGCACTCGTGAGGATCCATCTCAAGTGCTGTGTCCAGTTCTGAGACCCTCACTTCAGGGAGGACATTGAGGTGCTGGAGCGTGTCCAGAGAAGGGCAATGGAGCTGGTGAAGAGTCTGGAGCCCAAGTCCTGTGAGAAGCAGCTGAGGGAGCTGGGGGTGTTCAGCCCGGAGCAGAGGAAGCTCGGGTGTGACCTTGTGGCTCTCTATAACGCCCTGAAAGGAGGCTGTAGCCAGGTGGGGGTCGGGCTCTTCTCACAGGTAACAGGCAGTAGAACAAGAGGACATGGCCTCAAACTGTGCCAGGGGAGGTTTAGGTTGGACATTAGGAGGAATTTCTTCACCGGAAGGGTGATTAAATATTGGCATGGATTGCCCATGCCCAGGGAGACGGTGGAGTCACCATCCCCAGACAAGCTTCAGGAAAGACTGGATGGGGCACTCAGCTTACATGGTGGTGTTCAACATTGGTTGGACTCGATGATCCTAGAGGTCTTTTCCAATCTAAATGTTTCCTTGACTCTGTGATTCTGTAATCTGAGGAAAATCTACTGGCCGCAGCAAGAACAAACACACACGCTGTCAAACCCGACCACCCTTCTCTGCCCTAAGGACAGAATCGTACAAAGCCTTCTTGACACGGGGCCGCCCGGAGCCACATCTGGTTTTCACGCAAATTCCCTAATCAAGCCCAGATTAATCAGGAGTGGCCCGGGCCCTGAGGCAGTGGGTGTCCTGAGGTGCCCGTGGCGGCGGCGGTGCCCGAGCGAGCCCCGGGGCGGGGGGGGAGCGCAGGCCAGCAGCGATGACGCCGGGCACGGCCGGGCCTCGAACCCGCGGCGCGGCGGCCCGTCAGTCACTGCGCGGCGGCGTCACAGCCCCGCCTCCCGCGCCTCCCGCGCCTCCCGCCCCGCGCTGCGG
>VWPU01016275.1:0-78692 GCA_013398955.1 Callaeas wilsoni
GGCTCCCCCGCAGCTCCGCGCTGACCCGCTGCGTGCCGACCCGGGCCCCCGACGCACCGATGCCCTGGATGAAGACGAAGCCCGTGATGATGAGGACGGGGTGCCAGTTGAATTCCCTCGGGCTGCCATCCCAGCTCAGCCCTTCGCGGTAGTGGAAGACCCAGACGAGGGAGAGGATGACCGACACGAAGCCGACCAGCAGCGTCGAGGCCAGCAGCGCCAAGAATCGCCCGTAGTCCTCCATATTTCGAGCCCCGTGAGCAGCAGCGAGCGCCGCGAAGGAGGGGCGAGCCGGTACCGGGCGGGGTGGGGCTCGGGCCCGGCGGGGACGGGACGGACGCAGCAGGGGCGGGAGCAGGGCGGCACTCCGCGCTCCTCCGCGCCCCTCCACCCTGCCCGCTCCGAGAGTCCCGGCGCATTCAGAACTCCGCCTTAGAAAAGAATTTTCTGTGTCAGCCTGTCCTCTGCCATGGTGGCAACCTCACTGCGCTCCCCCCGGCAGCCGACGAAGGGAGCTGATGGTGGCGGGTTTTGTGCGAGAGGCTATTGTGGAGGTTGGGGAGTTCACAGACCCGCCATAAAGATAAGCCAACACAGCCATAAGCACTTACAGATAAAGCAGGAGCGCTGTTATGATGAAGAGACAGCGCACACAGAAAATGCACAGGAGGAGCGCACTTAAAGACACTGATGTACTGTACCTGGAGCACAGTCTTGCCATCATGAGATCGCCCCCTTCCCACTGGATTCATTGAGTGCTGCAAATATAGAACAGATACTAACCAGTTTCATATGTGGAGTCTGGCCTAAGTATGCAGGAGGATGTGGACATTGTTCTGTTGAATAGCACAAATGTATCAAATGGCCACTAGCAAAGAAAGGGAATGCATAAAACTTAGATAATTCCAATAGGTGTGGGAAGGCCCATTGCAGGCAAGTTAGAGAGAAAAACAGAAGGAAATAAAACAGAATTGCTAAAGAGACAATAGGCAACCTGCCAAAAATATGATGGATTAGACCCATTTGGTCAAATCATGTATTCAGCAGTTACTTTTTGTTTTGGTGTAGAACATTCAGCTGGCTCTGAAGCCTGTCAAATGTAACAGGAGGATATGCCCAAACATATCTTCAACTTTTCTGGTATTTGATTAGCTGACTTTTGAAATATATATATAGTGTTGAACTACATATGAATTAGAAGTTCATTAACTGATTGAGAGAAAAAAGTACTATTTACTCTGGCTAGCATTTGAGCTCTCTGGTATCTTACACTTAAATTGAGGCCTAGAAGATGAAAATAAACAGTTTTATGAAACTTAAAATAGTTTCAGTAGAATACTGCCAATTCAAACCCCATGCTTACTAAAGTGTTGGAAATATCTACATAGAGACATGAAGACCAAGCCAGATTGGAGGGAGCTGCAAATATATTTCTTCATTATTCTCTTTAATCTCCTAAATATAGATGCTGACATTTTGAAGACAAGCTTGACTTGAGCATCACTTGTATAAAGATATTTAGCTTTAGTTTGCATGGATTTGGTGTGACCTGCCCTCAGGATTTAACTGGTTGCTCATTCTACTCACAATGGTAACTAGAACACTGCTGTTGTTAAATTTCACAAGTCACAGCATCTAAGGGAAGATCTAAGCCCTGAATCTTCTGATGAATGCACTCATGCATAAACTTGCAAGGGTGCCAGACTGTCATTAGCTTATGAGGCACACAGGTCATCTCAATATTATGGTAATAAGAATTTTACCAAGTAAAATCCATGGATTCTTAAATGAAAGTTTTCTGTGCAAACCAGCATATAATAAAGCCATCAATCTGCCTACTTATGCACAAAAAATATCATGCAGGTTAAAGAGAATAGTGTTTATACATGATCAGTTTTGGGATATTTTTATATGTAAAAATATTTTTTTCTTTACTTATCTGGAGTCTTTTATTCATTGTCTTTTAAACAATCTTATAATCTTTGATATATTTTTTAAAAAAATAATATTTCCTTAAAGATTTTTGTAAAATCTTCAGATTTATGTCAAAATGTTACAGATTGCAAAGCATCAGTTTCATGGTGCTGATCAGTTCCATACAGGGAATTTCAAAATTTTTACATGAAATTCCAAGAAAAGGATTCATAGGCCCCAAAACATGTCCATTCTTTCCAGGAATATGGAGTGGTCTAATAAAATTACTTTTGTCTCTGTAAAGCCTAAAAACTGACATAAATGTTTATTTTAATTTGCCTCCTATGAAGCTAAATCTCACAATTGCAAAATGCTTCCAGTTCCCACTGAATTCAACAAGCTTTGATTATATCCAGTACTGCAACAGTCCCATTTAGGAATCTTCTACTCAAGTGGATTTTACCTAACCTAAAACTGTATCTGTCAGAAGACTTTAATGAATTCCCATAGCTCAAACTGGTTTACCTTGTTAAAGCAGGTAATAATAATAAAATAAAAAGAGCAGAGAAACATTTTTATTGAACTGAAAATGAAGCCAAGTTTTACCAAGTAACAATGCAGAAATTTTTTTAAAAAATAGAATTGAAGAGGTGCTAAAGTTTAAACATTGTTAAATAAACCAAACCAGAATAAAGTGCAAAATAAATTGTTAGACAAAGTGAAATGTTCTTTATGGAACATCTGTAATGTGGAAGAGATTTCAGGCAGCACCATTAGTAACTCTGGCCTGTATTTCTCTGCGTTTCCTGTTCTTCCACCTCTTCTTGCCCACCAGTGCAAGTGCAAATGTCAGATTGGTACAGAATCAGAAGCAATCCTTAGCACAGCTACGATGTCTGGGTGGATTTCCTGTTTACTTGGAGGGGGAACTCAACATGATACAGCTGACTGCTGAGGGCTGAATGACGCACTTGATAATCTGTTTGGAAAATAAACCCCCCCCGGCATAAAAATGAAACTGTCCTGCATGGGGCTTTCAAGTCTCTTGGATCAAAGAACACTTGGTTTTGTTAACCATTACTGTGGATAGGTTCTACAGCAGTTCATAATCTCGATTCTTTTCCAGAGCCTTTGTCTCCCAGAGACAATGATATTTTTCCAGTACATTACCAACTCTGTCAGTGTGTGTTCCCTCTTAGCAGTTCTGTTTGGATATTATCTAACATGTGCTTCTTTCTTTGGGTTGCTGCATTGTCAGATGTAGGGTAACTGTGACTTCAGACCTGGAAGAAACTAAAAGTAGGCAGACAAAATAAGACCTCCAAAACAGACAAAGATTCACAGATTATTTTGGAGAGGCAGCAATGGATTCCTGCCAGTATTGCACGTGTGGTACTTGGCAACTGTTCTCATTGCTATACTATTCATATATTTTGAGAGCAGCATCCTAAACATAAGTGTATAGAAATACCTATCTAAGCAACACACCAAGTCACCATAGGCCATTATTTTGTGCTTCTGATGTAACTTTTTTAAGACAGGAAGCATTTCTAGTTTCCAGTGACCAATAACTGACTTGTCACAGCTGTACTTAGAATAAGATTAGTGGTTCTTTTACCAGCTACAACTTACAATCCCTTTTTCCATGCTGAACAAGTCATTTAAGATCTAAGCCTTAGACCTGGATGTTCCAGATAAGTTACAGCATCCCTTAAAGCATTTGGATGAGTTTTTCAGAAGCCTGATGGCTGTTCATTTTGTAAACAAACAAAAGTGTTGAGATTGTCCAGTCAGCTTTGTTCTGGCAGCTAGTTTAACTGACTGTTGTGGAAGCTTTAGAAATACATCTGTAGAAGTTGTCTTACCAGGAGTAATACAGAAAAAGGAGTTCAGATAATTAGTGTTTGAATGGCACAAACAAACCAGAATGATCCTTTTACTCTTTTTGGCACTGAGTTCCATGCCTAAATAATACAACTTTTTGACCTTTGCTATTGAGAACGTCACTAATTTGTTTTTGCAAATTGCAAATTGTGACTATGGAATAAGACTCTTCCAATAAATGATTTTTACTTATTCTCCACCCTAGAAAGAGCTTTGGCTGCGATAAAATAAGGCACATAGTGCAGCTTTTGTCCAAAATGTTATACTGGTCATAGGCCAGTTATTGTTACCTGTGCAGTGAAACTCTTTATTGATCTTCAATCCATAAACATTTTGCTTCTATGAGTTGTAGAATATTGTTCTAATAATTACTTTGTAAAAGTTTTTTAAAGTTGTGGAACTGTGGGACAATAGTTGGAATTGTCAAAGCAAGAAGTTTTACTGCTTTCAATTTTTATTTGGCTTGTGCTTTCTCATTTTCTTCCCGACCACTCACCAGTCTTGCCAGGGAGTATGTACCCAAATGACAAGAGAAAGGCAGGATGTGCACTCTTTTTATGCTCAAAGAAAATCTTATCAAGAGAAGCCACTCCTTCATATCTTTTAAGTTTCTAGGCTGGGAAATTCCACCTAGGCCTCTAAACAGCTGTGTTTATCAAATACAAATAAAGGGCTAGCACTTTTGGGATCCCATTTTTGCTTCTCTGTCCTGAGCCAATCATTGAGATGTCATGGTGAAGTGAAAAATAAAAAGTGATTTTGTTGAAGTAGAAATGCTGGAAGTATGCTGCTTTGGTCCACAAAACAAAATGTTCCTAAGACAGCCATAAAATAAGCCAGCTTTCAGGCAGTACAAACAGGAGGCAGTGGCAATACAAAGCGCTAAAATAGAAGAGCGTAGTGTCAACGTTCAGGAGTTTCCTCAATTTCTATTGCCCCTGAGCATGGAAATGTGCACAACCGTGCTGCAAATTGCATGTTTGAGGCAGGCAACATCCAAGGTTGAGACTAACTGCAGATACAGAAGATAATAGGGAAAACTGCCAAGGTATGAGTCCGAATATGCAATGTCCAAGTAAACACGTCATCAGAATACTTTTCCCATCTGTCTTCTGGCAGGCAGCTGTTACTGGGGAATGTCTGGAGAGCCTGCAAGCCTGTCATGTGGAATGCATTGCTTCTCCTGCAGCATTCAAGTAAGCCACAGTTCTTGAGTCACTTTGAGGAGTAATTCCAGTGAATTTTAGCTTCCCCTACCATGTTTCCTTTTTTCTTCCTGACTGCACTTACTCTTCCCTAAAAATACAATGTTCTCAACAGCACAGTATTCCTTCTCCACTCAGGAAGGAATAAGGCATTTGTACTCCCAGTTTACTAAATTAGTTACTAAGCTATACTAAGCTATAAGTTCTTAAAACTCACATAATTGTAACTCTTCACTCTGCTAGGATACCTGGTTCCTTTTATTAAAAAAAATTAAAACCAAAAAACCCCATCAACTTATTTTTGCAGTTGTTAATATTTTATTAGCCAAAGCAGGCACTCTAACTACTTTATTCAACCTATAAATATTTAAGTGCACCGACATAGAATTATTTTCTATATTCTTTCTAATTCTTTCTATATTCTCTAAGAATATAATACCTGAAGATTTTGATCATCTTTTTGTAATTTCAGTAAAGCAGAAATAAATACTAAAGCTATAGTTGTATAAATGCCAAGTCTAGCAACCAGAGAACTTCAAGTGGTCCTCTCTGAACTGTTGATACAATTCAGTTATTATTGGTGAGGCGTGGCTACAGACATAGCAAATCAAGTTCTGAAAAAATAAGCTCTTTAAAAGTTTTGTAGTGTAGCAGTACTTGTCAGTTAGAAAAGAATTCAGTTGCTGTTCTATAAATTCTTTTGTGGTTCATCTTAGAAAACCAGTTTTACTACTTCCCCTTTTTTGCACTTATTATTTAGGTTTTGTTCATCCTGGCAACAACAGAGAGCTTGTGTCAAACAACCTTAGGTGAAATCCAACATGAATTCACTCGTCCATGACCTTTTTAATTACTAGAGCAACATTTTGCTTTTTGCAGGCAGAGTGCTCAGAGACCCTGCTTTAAGCGGCAAACAGCAGTTCTTCACAACTGTTCTTTTAGAAAGCACTCAGCCTACATGCCACCCTACACAGGTGTCCTTTCTAGCAGGTATACCTATTAAAAATCTTTATTATAACTGGGAACCAAATTAATTTATTAGCTGTTCCATCTTGCAGAATAGCTGTTACAGTTCCTTAAGGAAAAAAAATCTTGCTGGTGAGTTTTTGGCAATCTTCAGTTACTGTTAAGTAATATAAATGGTATTTTTCTCAATAACAAGGGGAAAATAAAAGACAAAATGAAAATAAAATGAGCAAGAAATTGTGCTGTTAAAGTAACTCGACATATCCAGAAAAAAAAAAAAAAGAAACATTTCTCCACACTGAAAATGCAGAAAGTTTGGGTAAAGTTACCTCATTGGGAATGCTGACAAAAATGGCGAAGATCCCTTCAACTCTATGTTTGAAATACGCGTTTGAGAGTCTTTCCTCACATTAGCAGTTTACTTATATATTTGCATCTCTCTACATACGTATATATAATCTTTTTCCCTTGGGCATCTAGTGCTAGTGAAAATAATACAAGCATGGCCATAAGCCTTTTGGGTTTGGTCTTTTAAAGGATGCACTTGAACGTGCATTTGAAGTAATTAATTGAGGCTTTATCTGCATACTCTGGAAGCCATGGCATGAGTGCTAAGCATCCCCTGAAAATCACAGGAAGCAAGGGTACTTAAAATTTTATGCTAATAATTCCTTTGTCTGATTTTTGTAAAATAAAAACTTATCAGCAAATGGGTTTCCTGATCATAAAGGAGTTAGGTACTGCCTATGTGAACAAAATTGTTGTCTACTCTTACTCTAATTAATCTAATGATTTAATTCACATTTAATATCAATTTGACACTACACAATAGTAAACCCCTGCCAGCAACAGTGACTAAAAAATGTTTGCATATAAAATCGCCTGGCAAAGTAAAGTGCTATCTTTTTTTCTGGTGGATGAGTGTTGTTTAGATGTTGAAGTAAAAGCAATTGATTCAGGTGGATGCCACCAAGCATGCAGGTATTTGTATTTGGTTTAGATACAGTTATTTTAAACAGTGTAAAACTACTGGTTTTGCATTTTCATTTTGCATTTTCATTTTGCATTTTGCATTTTCCTCCCATTTAAACACAAGTTTATTTTTAGAATTTTCTGGGTCTCTGCACAGGTACAGAAGGCAACTCACAGCTTGAAAAGCACAAGCCATAAGCATTTAATGATTCTGCTTTAGTTTGTTCCAGGCTGTAAGTAGGGTGCCAAGACCCTCAGAAGTGTTCAGGGCTACTCATTTGGGATTCTCTATTCTTAAATAGCTTTCAAGGTGTTTTAAAGTAAATAGAAACCTCTTCTGTTTCTGAATGAAAATGTCTATGTGGGACCTGCCAGGATAGAACATCTGCCATTATCTGTAGCACAGAAACACAGTGTGCACTTAAGGTGATAGAATTTCTTACACAAGAGTCAATCTTCATCAAAGTCTGGGCTGCCTTTTGATCATTACAAATTGCTGCATTAAAAAAAAAAAAAAAAAGATACTGATGTACATTTATAGATTTAGCAGGCTATCACTTCATAAGTCTGCAGTAACTTAAAAATAAGCCACCAGGAAGCATAGCAAACTCCTGAAAGCTATGGCTTGTTTTTATGAACAGTACTTGCACAATTTAATAAATGACAAAGTTTCAATGTCTTTCTTCAGGAGGAACTGCTTCAAAAAGCCAAACAGCAATGAGGATAAAATTTATCTTAAGTATCTGCTTAAAAGTTAGGTCTTCTGTCTTAAAAGTACGGCATCATATTAGTTTTTTACCTTCATATATTACTTACATAGATAGTTATAAAATAGCAGGTAATGGACAGGTGTTTTTTGCTGGACCCAAAGTGAAAACTTATGGGAGATAGTGTGGAAGTCGAGTGTTGCTGCTACCCTTTATTTCTACCGTTGTTTCATTATCTTCTTAAATGTCCCTTTTGTGTTGTTTTTAGTTTCCACAATTGTAATTTACTCTTTCTTTTGCATTACATTTTCTTTAAAACCTCACAATAGAAAATTGTTATCATTCTTCTAGTGCTCTTCTCTACTGCATCATCTAGAAGGATCCACACTTAATTAGTAAAGCCCGGAGCAAAAAGAAATATTTGCATTTAGAGTTACCGTGCTTATGATGACAGTGATGGTAGTGAGTTCTGTTTTGATGAGCTATTCTCCTGAGCCCATCTTTAGCTTGCATTTGGAAAAACTTTATCACCATGAAGCCTACAGCCTTTGTATTGTTGTTGTGGGTGTTTTTAATTTAAGATGAAAACTTTCATTCTGCAGATTCTGAATACACGACAGAGCACTCCAGTGTATCACATAGGCTGCACATAGTAGTAAGGGTGAAGAGCTGGGAGCTTGGGCTCAGACTGAACAACTCCTGATCCTTAACAGAGTCAGGCAGAGAATTGCTTGGTTATATCTATCTATCTCTGTAAAAACATATAAAAAGATATATTAAAAAGACAGTAATATATATAATTTATTAATATTTCTCTTCAAACCAAAACATACACAACCAGAAAACCTGAGTGATTTTATTTCTCACACAAAACCAAGAGAAGCATTTTGTCTAAGTGGTTTAATGGTAACACTACAATTTTCATACTACATACAAAATTTATCCTAGATAGTTTTACATACTTTGATTAATTAACAGTTTGTATTAGAGTTGCATAGGTAAAACTATATAAGAAAGATCACAGCAGATGGTAGATAAGAAGTAAGTCCACGTCTTTCTCCTTGATGTCCACTATTTCAATCCTGTTGCTGAAGAGAATCAATAAATACTGCATCTAGCATTAATGATGAACTGGTGAATACATGAAAAGCCATGATGAACTACAGGCAAGTGTACAGTGTCACAAAGAAAAAAAGAAACAAGACCTTATGGAGTAGGATAAAATGTTAAGATTAAATCCAGCCAGAAAAACAGTAGTTGACTACTTCATATGTATGGAGTCCTTAAATAGCATTCAGAAGTCTCTGTAGCTGGTGTTTATGGCTTAAATATATACAAAACTTCTCCCTCCTTTTTTTACAAAACACTTTCTGTTTTTTTCATACATTAAGAAAGATCATTTTTGCAGTATCCTTAAATAGCATCCAAAAGTCTCTGTAGCTGGTGTTTATGGCTTAAATATATACAAAACTTCTCCCTCCTTTTTTTACAAAACACTTTCTGTTTTTTTCATAGCATTAAGAATCATCATCTTTTGCAGTATCACAGACCATTTGGTAAACATAACAACTGAATCTCCTGTTAGGTTTCTGTTCTATATGTAATACGAGGTCTTTGTCAAAGTAAACTTCATGACTGTAAGTCTGAAATGAGAAAAAAAATTCCGATTGTAGTCTCTATTTCCACAACCTGCTAACATCCATATCATTTTCCATGAGGAACAAAAAATTTAACACTGGTGAACTCCATGATCAGCCAGAAATTTTGTGTGGATACACAGAGATTACGCTTCCAGATAAAGGACAGAATTTTAAAACTTTGAGAGGTTTCTCACATCCCTGTTTTAGGAATCTAAGTTAAGAGCATCCGATTTAAGATCACAAGTTGCCTATGCAGTCAATGATAAAAGAGGTGCAAAGGTGCTGAAAATTTCAGACCATCTAAGTTGGATGTCCACCTAAACTTGGACTATATGAACAGCCCATTCCATCTTCCCAAATATATACACAGTGAGGTCCATGCTTCATTCTATGCATGAGTAGTTCAAGTTGAACTAGGGAGACTATTTATAAGTTGTAAAGTTAGTCTGACATAACTAGCCACAGAATGAGTATTTAAGTTGATAAATAGTTCAGAAATACATTAAGGACAACCCTTACTCCAACCAAAAAACCACCAAACCAATCAACCAACAAAAAACCCCCCCACAATTTCAAATAATGGAAATTTTCAGGTAAATTAACTACTGTCTGATGGAGTACTTACAATTTTAATGTTGTAATTATTATTTTATGCAAATCTCATCCCTTTGCAACACTACTTATATATCTGCTTGAAATGTGAACAAAAATGGTATGTAAATGAGTATGGGGAACAAAAGACAAGAATTTTCCTCACCACATCCCAGGACTCCTTTAATGGAATACTCTTAAGTAGAATCCCGTGTTCATTACAATGGAAGTCAAGGTGAGCTCTTCCATCAGCTCCTATCTGAGTAACTGCCACAGTGGATAATAAATCCAATTCATCTTCATAGTCCACAATTTTGAATGTCTTAGGAAAAACAAAACCTTAAGTTTACAAATCAAACATAAATTCACATTCCCCTCTACCTAAATTGCATAGTTCTTTTTTCTTTCAGGTGAAAGCAGAATTGGGCAAATTCTAGTTCGTATGTCTTCTGATTCAAAAGAAAACTTTGTGAGCCCGATACCCAACAGGCATTTTTGCCAACATGCATTGTCAGGGTATTTCAGCAAAATTCCTTAAGCAGGAGAAAAGGAAGTGATGTTCTGAAAAATCCTAATGTGCAAGTACATGTATTTTATATGTAACATACAGGAAATAGAAAAGAAGTACTTCTAAAGAAGCCAAAGAAATATATTTAGGTTCTTGAAGCAGAGATGTTAAGAGACAGTGTAGCTTTAAACCATTATTGATTTTGAGGGAATAATTAGAGTAATTCCCTTTACATGAATATCTGTATGTTCTGTTCAGATCTCTCTTTTGCTCCACAGATTATACGTCAGTGAAGAACTGAGACCAAAATATGAAGATTGTGAACTATCTTAATTGCTTTTATCTCACTGTGACATACTTTTTCAATTCAAGCCAGTCTTTTTCTTCCATAATGTAAAAACATTTACTGGAATCACGAGTGTAACAGCAGGAAAAAAAATAGTGTGCAATTATTTTTATTATGGTTAAAAGAAAAAGTAAATAGAAATAAACTGCAGATCCTTAAGGGTTATACTGGACTGTGCTGTATTCTTACCATAGTAAAATCTATTTCCTCAGAATAAAGAATAGGAGTGACTGCCAGAAATTGATGTATTTTACCTGTTGTGCTTATGTCAATTACAGATCCAGCTGTAGATAGAGAGCTAAAAAATATTTTTCATAACCTTTTAAGACTCAAGTGGTGTTTTCATTCTCAAGAAGCAGTTACTTAAAGGAAAAGTGTTAAACACCTTATCCTACAATCCAATCAAAGTAACTGGGAGAGAAAAATAAAGTTTAGAGATACTATAAAAAAGACAAGAGGATCCTAAAGCAGAGGAAAAGAAAAAGTTTCTTTCATTTCATAAAATGCTTTATAAGAAATGGTCAAAGTAGATACTTAAATGGAGAAAAGAGTAACAATTTGTCACATTAACAAATCTTTTCTGTGCCACTGAAGTCACATGGAGTTACGGTATCGTGAGGCATAAGATCAGTTCTTGAAAGAAAGAGAAAATACAAAGCTCAAATGTCAATGAAGGAGAAAAGATGATAAACAGCATGTGAAGCAATTAGAAGAAGACAAAAAGAGGAATAAAGAACTCAAAGATATACAGAGCTAATGGTTACACCCACTGCACCTGAAACAAGAAGGGCTTCTGGCTAGCTAAACAGTAAAATAATCCATGAAGAGCTCTTGCTACGTCAGTTACCTCTTGTTCTGGGTCGTCATCCAGCAAGGTAAAACGCTTCTTCACCACTCGACCAGAAGCTGTTACAGTAACAGTGTTGTTCACCTTTGGAGAAACATAAAAAAGCGTCTCTAGACTTAGAGCACTTTAGTTTGTATCAATATGACAATGTATCTGTTTCATATATTTTGCTTTCTGACCTTGTTTTGCTCATTAGCCACACATAGCCCTAGTGCTGCTATTTTCTTTATGAGTTCATGAACTCGGTGACTTTAATTGAGATATTATTGCTGTTTACTCATATTCAGAGCTGTCCCACAGAGGTGGCAAAGGTTCTCAGCTACCCTAAGTTTTTGAACAGAAGTGACTAGAACCAAGATGCTGGAATGAGAATTAAGACTGCTACATCACCACTCATTTTTTTCCTAAACTCTTACTTCCAGAAGACGGGGAAGTAGCATCTTAAACCACCGTGGCTGCTTCCACTGGGCTTCATTAACACCACAAATATTAAAAAATAGGTTATCATTGTCTTAATAGAAGTCAAAAGGAATAAGCACAGCACAGGAAGGATTAGAACTCATATTTCCTTCTTCTTACTGTAACAGAAGTTATCTACACAACCCTCAAAAAGCAGTATGGCAAGTTACTGGATGACCTAGTGTTTAGTTTTTTAATTCAAGGCAAGTTTTCTTCTTGAGTTGGTGTAGATTTTTAATACGCAAGCTTTTTTCCTGCAAAAGCTTCAGAATTAGTATCATAGATTCACAGATATTTCACAGTATTCAAACTATACAAATTTGCTTTTAGGTAAGACATAACTTTACTGAATCAAAATGACAGTTCCAGGTACTACCTAGAATTTTTTTTCACATGTGCTCTTTAACCTTTTTGACATCAGATTATCTTTGTGATACTATATTACAAAAGACTTCATGAAACACCTGAGGTCATTTGAGAGCTCAGTTCTACCAGTAGTTTTAAATCATCCCCTCACACTTGATTCCACCTTTCTGCACTCTTCTGATCCACTGATGATTCAGTCCTGTTCTGCTCCAGAAAGCAAGCAGAAAAGTACTCACCTTTTCTGCCAGGTTATTATTCTGTTATTTTAGTGCACTGATTTGGCTCACCAAGGGTTAGATGAATGCCAAACTTGTCACAAGAGAGTGACAGGTGTGCATGGCCAGGAAAAGGAACGGACTTTTGGAAGCAATGTAGCATCTCTGTTGTCTTATGAAGACTTATCCCTAAGTTATGAGAGACTTGAAACATTTCTAGCATTTGTATGATCAACTTACCTGAGCACCAAAGATGCACACAATTATCACTTGGTGGCACCTTCATTTGAAGGAAATATGTCACCATCTTTTAAGTATGTTTTATATGGATGATACATGGTTACACTGCACACCATAAAGAATGCTGAAAACTAAAGAGAAGACTGGGGGTTTCAGGAATCTATCCTGAAAGTGTTACTGTTTTCAAAATTCTTTTTGTACTGCTTAAAGTCCAATGAAGACAGAGAATGTCTTTCTATAAACGCTGGATAAAGCCCATAAAACGCAGTGATTACTCACATATGCAAACCCCCTGTGTACAGCTCAAAATCACACATTGTGATCTCAGACACTAAACTCACACAGTTTTCTCTGTTGGCTACAATCGTAAAATCTTCTGCAATCTCCATTTGATCTGCATGATTTTTAACTTCCTTAAGCTTTAAGACTCTAGAAAAGAAACAGAAATTACAAAGTAAGTAATGTATTCTAATCTGCTTACTACAAAATTTCTACATAATTAAAAAAAAATCTAGTACATTAAAACATTGTAAATAAATGAAATGGAAATTAATTATTTTTGTAATTTATGTTTATCAGTGAAATTTTGACATAGTGGTCCTTGAATATTTTTCATATAAAAATCTAAACTGTGGCCTCTAGTCCCCACATTCATCCCACAGTAATCTGCAGATGTTTCTAGAAGAACTTTTGATTCTGACAAATTAATAGATTTTACAATTTCTATAGTCCGATGAGTGTTTGGGTCTGCAAATTGTTAAACTATTGAATTTATACAGTTATGCAACTTCTGTAATGAAAAAAATATTTGAGTAAAAAAGGCTCATACTTTATCAAATTTGGTCCCACGTGGATTATTCTACCTGACATATCTGGATGGAAATATATCCAGTCAGGTTCAAGTGAACAGCATTTCATATCCTGTATGCCATTTTTTGCCTGAAGAAGAAAAGGAAAGCTTAGAATATTAGTATTTTGAAAGTCTTACAGATCTAATTAAAGAGGACATACTGAGCTCCTCACTATATACCTCTGGAGGCTTTTAAGTACTGCTCCTAATCGTGACCAGAAAGGATGGCAGTGGAACAATAATAAAAACAACAACCATAATAATAAAAAGACTCAGTTCCAATTCTCAAGATATTCAGTGGAGCAGTTTCGAGGTTTTTAATATGCAATAAGCAATAACCTTGTACCTTAGCTATATATCATCCTATCTCTGCTGAAACTAAGCAAAATGAAGGTTTAGCCTACACTGTCAAACACTTCAACAATTCCAGCTGTCTGAGCATCCAAGACATGGGATCTGTCAAGACATGCAACAAACATTAGCACAAAGTTTGACTTGAGCTTCAAACCTCAGGCTTAGCCTCTTTTGCGCAAATTATTTGTGGAGCATGTAAGCCTGGAATACCTTGTGATTTCAGAAATCAGATGCAAGGCAGTCAAAATCTTGAGATTTTGGCAGTCGCTTTCTGTTGTTAAATTTAGCTGACATCGATGATTCCAATTGCCAAATATATGAACCCACACAGAAAAAAAACAGATGAGAAAGCATTCTGCAAGTCCATTTGAATAAAAATTAATCTTCAGCTACAGTTGTGAAACGTCAGTTTTGAAAATAAGATAGGAGGGAAATAATTGATTTGATCAGGCAAGCAAAAGAGATAAGGACATTTACAGATGAGACTTCTTTAGTCGAGAAACTCTGAACAGGCCTAGAAGTTGCTCGAAATACAGAATGATCTTCAGGTGAATTCCAGATTCAAAATAATATCTGGGATGGAGAGCTCACACAAAATAGTATTGATATGATAAATAGGACAAACAAAAATAATCAGGAACAGATTAAACTAAGTAATAAAACCTTACTAGGGACGGAAGGGGATTAAACTGAGCAATCAAATCTTTCTAGGGAGAGAGAGAAGGTACAAGTCAAAGATAAACTACAAACATTAAGGAAATTTATTCTGCAATTTCTTAAAATTTAAAATAATTCTTTAGTCAGCCTTTAGTAGGCTGACTAGTCAGAAGTGCATCAGGATGTTACCATGCAAGGAAACAGGTAATGAGACTTAACTTTTAAGTCACGAATACAGTGCAGTGTACCTCTGACAGCACTACTACTGTATTGGAATGAAGGAAATATGGGAAGCAGTACTAATTCAGAAGAAAGTATTTTACACATGACTCCATGAGATAGCTGATTTGATACTGGGGTGATCCCTGTGAAAGCACTACACTGGTAAACAAAGGTATCACCTACTCAGAATAAGAGATGAAGACAAACATAATACACATCAATTTCAGAGAAGCTGCTTTCTGAATATATTACCAAAGCATTGTCTTTCAGAGAACAAATATGGAAGACTCCTTTATGTTTTTTCTTGTTAGGTGTGATGATATAATGCCAAGGGTAACCTCCAATTTGAAATGCATTCTCCAGAGAAGATGCTTCAAATAGCAAAGGTGGGGTATCTGCAAATATTCGGTAATGTTAACACCATTAGTAGCAGAACAATCATAATTCCATTGATCCTTACAATTCTAAATTCCAATAAAGCTACTAATTCTTCTGAACTTTTGAAGATTGGTGGAAACACATTGGCTGTGAACTTTTTTCCAGCGCCAGCTATGCTACCTCACCCAGCATCCAGGTACACATCTGCAGTTCCCTCTGGAGGGCTACTGCCTTCTCAGATCTTGATGTTGAACTACTCTTCTAGTACCTTTGACTTACGAGCAAAGACACAGAAAATAATTAAAATTATTCCAGCTCATCTGATTGAGAAAAGATGTACACATGAACAGATCGAAGACCATATCAAAATGGTCACTATTCTCTTGGGAAAAACAGTGATTAATAACTGGAAACAGCAAGAAGCAATCTCAAATAACAGAATTAAATGCAGGAAGATAGAATATTCAGATTCTGCTTTCTCCTTTTGTGTAATACAACAAAATAGTGTGGACCACAATGGATGCAATCTGTAGCTGAGTTCATAAAAATCAATCAAAATACAGACTTTTTTTGCAATTAATGGCAAAAGGTATCTAGTTTTCCTTTCAGTTCAGTTGGGATAAATTACTGAGATGTACTAGGATTAGTACAAGTCTTCTGTTTACTAAATGAGAGGCATCTTTGAATGAAATGGACTGCACAGAATTTTACACCTGCCAACTGGCTAAATTAAAGCAATTTCTACTGCTGCTATAATTGAAGATCAGCTCTTTCTAACAGTACAGAGAAAAGCTGGGGGGAAAATTGACAAAATGTGGAGAAAATCTGCAATTACAAGGGGAATTTAAACAGGCAGAATATAAAAACCAAAACTGAATTAGTGCAAGGAGAACAAGGGTCTTATCTGGACTTTGTGTCCCAAAGGTCTTATCCAAATTTTGACTTGTTCTTATCCTGCTTTGTCTAGATAATTATCCTAATGCCAATGGTGCTGTCACATGACATCAAATACTATATTTATGGAGTATCTTCTCTCCTCTTCCTTTGTTCATGTTTCCATCAACACGGCCATTTAGATTGAATGGAATTAGTTCACTGCCAATGGAAATGAAGTCTTTCCTAAGCTGGAAAGTGGCTGTGTCCTATTTGCCTTTTGGAATGACACATAGGAAATGGGAGATTCTTTGTAAGAGATAACAAACTACAGGGCTATAAAAAACTCATGCATCTGCTGGAAATGTAGAGAATGTTGAAGATGGAAGCATAAGCAAAGGACCTACTGATACTAAAAATCCATCAGAAAATGAAAAACGAGTTAAGAAAGTTTGTTAACATTTTACCCAAACAACTTTTTAAATAAAGCATATATACCAAGGTCCCTCAAAAATTCTGGTAGATGGACTAAATGATACAATTAAATGCATCTCAATAGTATACTGAGTAGTAGAGGCTGCTTATATAATATGCCTTTCCTTTTATGTTCATTTGGCAAAGATTTGCAAGATCATAGCCACCTAAACCACAGTGAAAATGTGATTCTGCTGCCTCCACTCTGTCTTTCTCACTTTATGTCGCTTGCTCTTGTTGCTTAACACCTCCTGTTTTATTGTTTGCAAGTCCTTTCCCAAGTCTTGCCAATTTTCAATCTCCAGTTGAGCTTCTTTGTTCACTTACTTAAAAGTCTGCAGACTCATCTAAACAAAGTTGTTCCTGGCAGCACTAACAAGCGCTTGTTCTAAATGCAAATAAAACCAAAGAAACAACAACAAGAAAAGGTTTCTACAAAGAATCCTTCCTCTTGCTTTTTTTCTGAAATTACTGTATCATATAACAATAAACCAAACTACAGTTTTAAGTTCTGGACCGTTCAGAAAATCACACACTGTGACCAAAATCAGTTCTTCACCAGTTAAGAGTTTAGCATAGTACATAGCAGCTTGTAAGTTTTGATCTCTATGCACTTCCTTTTGGGTACCTCACACCATAAAACCAGTACTGGAATAATGGCCATCCCTTCAGGCAATTTCTGTAGGGAGGCTAGGACTAAGTAAAAAAGAAAACTACACACAGTTAAATTATAGTAAATACAAGCCTGCACTCTGAAACTGTTAAGATCTTGCTCACTGAAGCATTTGCCCATCTCATTCTTGAAAGAAAACAACTCGAAAACCACAGGAATGCAAGTATTTGCAAAAAGCAACCATGAAAAATGTATGTCATGGCTTGAAAACTTCCTAACCACAAATTCCTGAATATGATTAAAGATCAAAAATTTTTTCTCCAGTACACTGGTTTTAAATTTCTAAACTAAAAACTACCATGATCTATAAGCCACGAGATCAAATCTTCCTATTAAAACCACAGCAGGTTTTCCACAGGTCCCTAACTTTAAATGGTGGTTTCACAGATTGAGGTGGAGAGAAAAATGGGGGAAGATTTCCCTTTGCAAAAACCGAGACATCAAATATAGCAGCCTATTACTTTTTTTGATAAATTGCATTATAACTTCACTATATAAGTCTGTATTTTATCTTTGTGTACTCCCTCATTTTTATATAAATCTGGATTGATTTGTCTCTTATTATCTGACACTGAAAAAAAAAAAGGCATTTTTTATGTGGACAATCACCTGAAAAAAACATTTAATACAGAAACATTCAAAATTAAATAAATAAATGCATTCTTTGATATCTGTGAAACCAACTTTTAAATTTTTTTTAGGTGCCTCAAGTGTGAGCTTGTGAGAATGTATTTTTAAGGTAAGAAAAGAAATTTCAAAGAAAGTCTTGGGTTTTGGTGATTCCTTAAGATTCTTAACACCAAATTCTAATCTCAAGTGCACCAACAAAAGCCACTGTCTGGTTTTAGAGAAAAAAGTCATTACATAATGCAGAACATTTATCAGTTAATGATTTGAGGCATTGGAATTGTTTTTAATAATTTGTTCTCTTCTCAGGAATACATTTTACTGAAACTGGCACATTTCTGACAACCTAGAATATCAAAATGCAAGTCAGACAAATTGTATTCAGTCTCTTTGAATCTCCTCTGCAAGTTAGAGTAAATATTCTCACATCTTCTGCTTACATACCATATACTGTTTCTGGGTGCTACTAACTGCTATCCTAGTCCTTCCTCTTTCTCAAGAACAGTTGTGTCTCAGAAATAAAGAAAGGGGTTTCCATTTCATGTATTGCTTACAGGGTTTTTTAGGTAGCTTAGTTGCTCTAATAGTTTTCTTGGTGTGTCCTATATAATTATTACTGTAATTAGAAGCAAAGCAAAGCACATTTTATTATAATGTAAATCCAGAAATACAGCTACAGTACAGTAATTTTAATATTCTTTCTTAGTGTGAAGTAAGTCACAATTAATCCATAAAAGCCACCAGGCAAGCCCATACAAAGATCATAATTACCTGTTATTTTAATGTTACATGGAAGACCAAATGGATACTTTCCTACAACTCCCACCTGACCATTCCAGTTGAATTCTTGTCCCAAATCAAATGGTTGTTCCATGAACTAAAATAACACAGAACAATTTAGCTTTACGGATGCATATTTACTTGCTGTTTAGTTTTACTGCTCTATTACCACTGCATTCTTTATCTTGTTAGATACTGCTTGAGGTCTTAGTTTTGAATTAATGTCTGATTTTTGATTGGAAGGATATAAACTCACAAGTCTCACTGCAGTTCTGTCTGAGATCAAACTTCCCCACGCCCACCAGTTTCTGACCTTAACAATCATCTGTGACTACGGCCTAGGTGTGTAAAGAGGAGCACATCTGGTCTAACATTTACATAACTCCTCGGAAGTGCCTGTCTGACCGTGTATCTCTTATGTTTTGCCACCTGTAACTGTTGCAAGTAATTTTTCTGACAGTGTACCCATTTGTATCTTCTGACCATAAATAGATTTGGGCAGGAACATATCCTTTGATACATACCCCATGTACTTATGTAGCATACACGAATATTTATAACTTGTTACCCAAAAATAGCACAGACTGTATGAAAACTCTCTGTTTCATTACCTGTTCCAAAATGGCCTTGAAGTTATAGAGTCTGACCAGACCCATGCTATACATTACAATCAGGATTCCATTAGAAACAGCAACATCTGTCACACTATTACCAAAAATCTGGAATAAAATGAAGCAAAAAAATATTCTATTAGAAAAGAAATAATTGAGAGAAAACACAAATAACTGACGTTATGTCCTTGATTTTGCAATCACTTTATTTTTTTTATTCTGACCAAACTCTATGATCAGTGTTTAAGCTCATGAGGTTTTCTGTAACTCATCTGTTCTGCTGAGTTTCTTTAATCCGTTGCACTGCAGTAACACCTGAGGTTAGTCATATTCTGCAAGCAGATTCACGCTCTAATCAATTCTCAGTATATCTTCATATCATGCTACCCAGTTATTATCATACATGAATAGGTTATATTATTCAGCATTCCACAGGACTGTTAGCAAAACTAGCAACTCAACCTAAAAGTTCTGATTTCAGATCTGTTCTTTCTTTACCCCCAGGGTAAAATACTAGTCTAATCACAACTCTATGACTGCATACAGCTGTACTAAAACTACATTATCCAGCTGTCACAGAGTACAGGGTTCTCTCTGAATCCAAATTACACATATACGTGAGAAGCTGACTTATCTTTTTTAATAATTATGCACCATTCATTTCTGCCACCGCTTAACACATCACTGAGCAAACCCCACAAACTAATTCTTAATATTTAATTAATAACAACATGTGAAGTTGATAGTTTTTTTAATAGATATGTGTGGAAACGTAGTTTTCTTTAATCTGACTCACTATGTGAAAAAGCAATTAAACCAGTTAAAACAGGCTTAAAAACAACAACAAAAAGGAACTCAGAAACTGTAAGACATCTACATCTTAACACTACCAGTGATTTTGTGATCTCTTTGGTTCTGAAAGGTACACTCCTGAGACTTTGCCTTTTAGTTAGTTTTATGGCTCTTTCTCAATACACTTGTTAGCTTAGGTCTCAGTGTCTTTCAGACACAAAGTCTAATAATCTTCCAGCCCTAAAGTCTCCTTTCTATCATTGAGACCTCGGCCACTCTGAACTCAGAATTTCTTGTGGAATATCGTCTCAGTAAAGCTGATGCATGAGGTGCATTCTGCAGCCTTAAGCAGTAATGCTAACCCTAACTCCAATTGAACAGTTACGTTCCACTGATCTGTGGCAGGTCTGGCATTGCCTTCACTGCTTGCATCTCCTGCTGGGTGTATTCTCACATCCCAAATGCTGCCCTTCCATTACAGTTTTAACAATTTCTCTGATGAGTACTTGGTACAGACCCAGCTGAAGCAGTGCCCTTTCAGATGTTTTGCCTACTATGACCATGATGAATCTGGCATGCCATTCCTAGCCAGACTCAGAATACCTTTGATACTGGTAACGTTTTTTCCAGTCCTAAATACTAATTTTGAACAGAACAATACACAGCACTCCCAAGCTTTCATGAGCCCAAATGAAAAAGTTTAACCCCATGCCTTCACTTGCCAGGCTCAATTTCAATTACAGCCTCAACTCAACCTAGCACCAGCTAAAACTCCAGCTTATAGCTCTGGACTGTAAAAGACACTGTACCTCACAGAACCTAAAGGACAGAGTTTGCACGTTTGTACTGTTTCATGTGTAAGTTGTATCCAGAGCTTTCTTGACTTAAAATAGAACTGTAAAAATTGCAATCTGGCTCAAAGTTTCTTCCTAAGTATATACATTTACTTACAGGTCAGAAACTGGACTCAGGTTGTTTGTTCTTGGCTGATAAAGCAAGAGATATTTACTTTTGTCCTTCAGTAACAGGGATAATAAAAGTTTTAAACATTTCTAACTGCATGTAGAATTCATAGACTATGACTAGGACTGGGTCAGAGGCACATCTGTCTTTCTTTAAGGAGGTGAAAAGAAATGTACAAACACTTTAGGATTCCCTAATTCTTATGATTGCTCTAAGAAAAAGCTGAAGTCCTTCTACATATCAAAGCGTAACCGAGTAACAGAATCCATTTGTATCTTCTCTTCTGGTCATTACAATTAAGGATATTTGTGCCAACACCCCTATCAGACACAAGAACACTACTGCTAATTAATGTTTCAATTGCTTTTACAAGCTGTAAGTATGACTCCTGAAATTATGAAGTGCCCAAACTACAGCTGTCATAGAACTACGTTACAGATCACATAGTATTAGAGAAATTAACTTACCTTTTTGTTTATTTCCAGCATTCCAATGAATGAAAGAGGCAAAACTTGGAATACAGCAAGATAAAACAATACAGTCTGTTGGATTCCTGCCTGGGAAGGAACAATACTGAATATAGTTATTAATGGTAGGACACCTTTATCTTCTACCATAATAACAAAGTATAATGTCCCCATCTTTGTGCTTGTAAATTTTTTTTTTGATCAATGTTGTAAAAATGACAGCTTTTCAACACACTTACCTGCCGTGCTGCTGCAGGGAGCTTATTCTGAGCTGACTTTACAATCATTACCTCTTGAGGAGTATCCCAGCTCAGATACCTATTTGTGACAAGAAAGGCCTATCTTAATCACTTATAAACCATTTATTAATATATTATTTCACATAAAATATAATCGACTATAACTAAGCAGATGCCTGTGCCCAGGCAAACTTGAGTATTTGATCTGGAAGAGGTGCTCAAGATATTTGCTGTTTGCAATAATGCAAAATCCATGGAACTAGGAATGACTTATCTCATATAGGATTGTGACAAATATTTGGAAAGCATGAACATTCACTATCTTTTCTCCTTCCCTTCATAATCACCACTCTCTTATCCTTCAGCCTAAAGAAAATATTTTTTTCTGAAAACCAAAATAAAGAAGCAGTTTATCAGAAGCAGTAACTACTCTGCTTTAAAAGGGAAATATGGGTACCCTATGGAGAAGAATCTTTGCAAATTAAAAAACAGCACAGACTTTGAACATGTTGTTTCTATGATCAGGTTTGTTTTTCAGCTCTTAAAGTCCTCTCCTGGTATGTTGCTATTGTAATACTAAAGGCTGTAAAGTTGTCAGAGACAAACAAATAGTAGGCTAGGTTTTGTGGAACTTGATACCAAATTTGACCCCATAATACTTAAGTTGATGAAATTCTTCTACAAGTAAGAGCATGCAGGAACAGTACTCCAGGTAATGTTCTAGATTAACAAGCCTGTCGTCAGCCATAGGGTAGTACTAAAATAAACACGATTCCCCTTCTCCTCTATAGTACTAATCACTGTTAATTATATAAAGCTCTCCTTCTCCACTATACTCCTACTGACTGTAATGATAGAAAGCCTAGTTGTTTAATACCTGAAGAATTTGCAACAGGAACCAGCAAGATACACTTTTTCCAGTACTTCTCCACTATCAGCAGAGAGTCGTAGAAGCCAGTTCTGCACTGTCAAAACTATCAGAGAAGCTTTATAATCTGATGGACTCGGTAGCATTTCCCCCTACATAAAAAAAGGCTATTAGAAAAATGTTTGTATCAGGAGGATACATAACATTTTGACACCATCAGAAGAACACAAAGGTAAATACACGTTCCTCAAAACCTGAAGGAGGAAAGCTGCCTGCTAATCAGATCAGTGTCTCTAAGCTCATGTCCATGCCAAATAATTACCTATGACACAAATAATCTGCTGTCACACTTTTTGCAAGATGGTTACCTTTTCTAGAAAAAACCCCCTTTAAAACATCTTTGCCTTGCAAAAAGTAACTGCTTATTGATCTAATTGATACCAATCTTGAAGAGAAAATTGTTTAACTATTTCAAAGTAAGACATTCAGTGGTAACTCAACAGTAACTGCTACAAATGGTATTTACACTGCTTTATTTTTAGGCACCTCAAGGATAGGGCTAATATTTCTAAGCTCTGTGGACACTGGGTGAAGGAAAGAAATTATGTAATTATCAGGCAGAAACAGTAGAACAGTTTTTGGGCAGGGTCACTTCAATGGGCCTTCAGTGTATCTGCTTTCTGGTTTTTTTAAATGTCAACAGACCTGAAAAAAGCAAAAACTCCCAGCTACTGTCCTTGCCTTTTAAAAAATAACGAAAAATATAAATAGAATTTATTTTGCAAGGAATTAAGAATTAGTTGCATAAGCATAAAAGCACTGGTTTTAGTCTTCCATGAAAGCTTTCCAAAAAAGCATTTGAATGCTCTAGTGAGAAATTCAGAGAAGTATCCCTCTAAATGTTCAGTTAATATAAATAAGGCACATGTTGCAAACCTTTAATGACCTAACTCCATAAAAACATTGAGAAAATATTTTGGAAGGAAAGAGCACTCCATTCTAAATGTTCCACCAAAATATATTAATGTAGTATTTTGCACAACAATGTTCTAGTAAAAAGTAATCTTACCAGTGGGCATTCCAATAATAAAGCATCTTCTATTTTTTCAGACTTGGCACACTTTGACTTTTGATAAAGTATTCTTGGCTCTTGTGCAATGCTAGAGGAAAATGATTGCTAGTCATTAGTCTATTTTATAGACCACTTTCTATCAACATTTCATTTCACACAGTTTTATAAATCCTGCCCTCTCCTTAGGCAGGTCAGAAATCTAAAAATGTTATTTTTACTTTGTAAATATACCTGAAATTACTCTCAAAATAAGGCCTAATAAACAACAGCTAATAAAATGTAATATTTAAAAGCTAATCTTCTCTAAATATTTTGGCCTGGTTGCTGGTTCTTTTTGTTTTCAGTTTTGGGTTTACTTTTAGTTTTAGGGTTTTTTTAAGTAACGAACTTAATAGTAACATTCTTGCTCTAGTGATATACATTAAGAAGAAAGCATATTTCAAAAACTAACAATCATCCTGGAACCTTCCCCTCAAGTTCTTCCAATGCTGCCTTTCATAACAAAGGTGTGGCATCATGTTCAGATATTTTTTTCAAAAAACTCTACTAACTAAAATAAAGGCTTTGTACTGTGCACAGTTTTGCCCTTTGGGAGAAGATGAGCCAAAGAAAAACCTGAAAGATGTTAGACAGGTTAACCCAGTACTGAAAACATTCAGCAATGTAGGAATAAAAGCAGATTTAGATCTCAGCTGTGGGTGATAGATTAATTTAATTAACTCTTAGTGGTTTACACTGACAGAGTAGTTTGTCTTTTATGTATCATATGACACTACCTCAAAACTGCTCTGCCCACTGCAACTTCCTCAGCAATGCAGTTCTCCAAGTCCATGCTACTTCCCTGACAGCAGAGACAGGCAAGGACAAGGGCTGGTGCACACAGCCTTCCTGTCCTCTACCCTACCATGTGCTGCCTCCTAACCTGTGTCTCTGCAACTGATTATGGAACAGGAGATTAGATCAGAGAATTGATCTGCAAAATACATTAGCAAAAACTAGCACATACTGCAGGCTGTACTTTTACACAAAGAATAATTTACTTGTTTTATACAGAATTCACATAGTATCAAGCTTGTCACATAGGCTGATTTTGTGACACACTCTTTAGCACAGTGTTAGTTGCCAGACTACAAAGAACTACTGTTCATTTGGCTTTTTAGTGCAAGACTAGAAAATGGTGATAATCTTCCATTCCTGCTGTGAAAGCTGAGGTTATACAGCACCAGAAAGATCAGGCTTTCTTTTACCAAAGTGGGTGTCACATTAAGATACAACAGCATCAAATGTAATACAAAGATTGGAAACCAAAGATTTATGCACCTGGTTATTTTTTGTTCCCAAGTAAACTCCACAGCAGCTATTTGTATGAGTAAAGTTAGCAATATAACACAGAATCAGTCTCAAAGCTGTAAGTCAGTACCTTATAATTGTAGATTTATTACCTGCTAATACAGCATTGATAATTGTCCATGTAAATTCTTCCTCTTTCATATGCAATAGGAGATGCAGAATGAGTTGTCCAAACATTCTTGAATTTAGTACTTTCCTAAAACACAATAGTTTTAACAGTGATAGCTGTTTGTAACAAAGTTTGCTTCTGAAAAATATTTTATGTAGCTCCTGCAACTTAATAACTTACATTAATTGAAACTTTACTGCTGAATACACAAGAAAGAATCTTCTTTGGTTTTTAGAAATAAAATTAACAGACCTTTTCGAAGAAAATTTTCTCTCTTTTTAAAACCAAATTCAAAGACTTTTAATTAGCTATTATGGACAGCATGGGTAAGGCATATTTTGTCATTAACTTGCCTGTATTAAAACTGGCAACTAAACTTCTGTGGTGACTTATGAAATCAATGACTAAACTCCCCAGAACAGAAATATGCACAGAATTCTTTTAGATGTAATCAATTGGATTTATTGAACACCTAATTCCATTCTGCTGGTAATGTTTGGTGTGAAAGATAGAAAAATTTATTTACCGTTATTTGCAATAAGCGCCTGAAACATTAATGAAATAAACTGCTCACATTAAAGTTTCTTGCATGCATTTGAGATATCAGGAGCTCTATACCGTAAGCAGACACTTCAGCTGACTTTCAATGAATGTATTTTCAATATAAGTTAATTGCCAATTCACTTCCACATTCTTTTCCAATGTATTTCTATCAACTACTGTATGGAGGCAGTAATTGTTTTGACCAAAAAAAAAAAATAAATAAAGAGTTCACTTCAGTTTGTAATTGGTTTAATTCCTATTTATTTCTGTACATCAGTTTCACTGAGAACTGGGGTTACATTTACCTGAAAATCTCTGCTGATTCTCTTACTATGCAAACTCCTTTCAAATTTAACATGAAGCACTAAGAATTTAAGATTAGTATTAAATATGAAGCCATCTTAGGGAAATAGGTGATATAAAATCTCATAAAAGCTTATTTCTAACGCAATTATTAGATATACAAGTGCCTATGCAATTTTTGCCCAGCACAATTCTCTCTACATTTCTAGGTCTGAGCCCTGTGCAATACATTTAACCATTACTAACTCTCTTCATCAAAACTGCACCTTTTTTCTCCCCAAACTCGTTCTCTAGCGCGAGCGGGGACCTCTCGAACACCTGGGCTGAGGACTGACACTCAGCCCCCTCGGCTGAAAGCCCGTACCCGCAGGGATGCAGCCCCGCCGAAACGCAGCCTATTACCTGACACATTATCTTCCTGAGGAGTCCCAGGTTTTTCCTGTGGGCGACACCGGCATCTCTGGCATAGAAGCCGTGGGCCCTGCGGCTGAGGAGGCGGCAGACGTTGTGCACCCCGCACGCTCGGGGGGCGGCCCTGCCCCCGCCGGCGGCCGCCTGCGGGCATATTCCCGGCCCGCGGGGCGGGACCGCCTTTCTCCCCCGCTCCAGGCTCGCTCTCGGCGGGGCGTACAGCCTCGCAGGGCCAGGCCCGCGCCGGGTTTATCTCAAACCCCGCCCTGCCCGGCGAGAGGTGAAGCGAAGCGGGAAAAGGCCCGAATAGCCTCTTGCTCCCGAGCGAGGCAAACCGAGGCCTCCCGACGCTGCTCCGCGCTCCGCGCTTCCCCGGCCGCCACAGCGCCGGTTTCCGCAGGCGCCAGGCGGGGACAGCCGTGCGCCGCCGCCGCCGCCTCCCCCGCGGCCCGCCGGGTACTGTAGTTTTCCGCGAGCGGAATCGCGCGGCGCGCCCGTACTTCACCTCCCGCCGCGCTCCGCGGAGCGCCGCCGCCGCTCCTGGGCGGGCCGGGCCGGCTGAGGCTGCCGCGTGGTGCCCGCGGCCGGCGGGCGGAGCGGGGTCGCTCCCCCGTACGGGAGCGCTGCGGCTTTGGCGCTGATAAGGCACCGCGCCGAGGAGCGGGCAGGAGCAGGCGCGGCGCAGGGCTTGGTGAGAATCGGCAGCAGCGGCCGCCCGGCGGTACCGCGGAGCCGCCCGCGCACCAGGAGCTCTGCCCCGGCCGGGCTCCCCGCCCATCCTGCGCTGAAGGATGCGGCCGCTCGGCGTGCAGATAGAAGTATTTTACCCATTGTTTTTTAAATAAAGGCAGGAAAGTTTTGTTAGTGGTAGCTAGTTAAGGAGAAGTGGGGACTGGTATCTTCTTTCTTTTTAAGTGTTCCCGCTGTAGAGCACAGCCCTCGGGATTGGGCGCGGGGCACTCTCGGGGGTGACCGCCCGACCTGGCACCTGCGAGCCTGGGGTGCCGGCCGCGAGCCTTTTTGGGTACGGCGGTGTGGGATTGAGTGTACCCGGACAAGGGGGGAAGGTTAAGGGATTTCTTGAAACCTGTTCAAAACTCCAAGGTCAACAGAAACTTCTTAGTATGTGTAACACTTCATTTTTGTATTTTTAGAGTCTCATCCCAAATGTTGTCACAGTCATCAATCGCTATTTGCCAGCAGAGCAGCTGAAGTGTGTGGACAGACTCGTTTCTGTTCCTTGCCAGAGGCCAAGCGCCCAAACGGGGTAATCGAGAGTTGCTGATCTTTTGTGTGCCCATATCTGTTCTTCAGGATCTGAGTGAAACCTGGAATCTTCACTAATACTGTAAGAAAAGAGAGAGTCCTTTAAGTTTCTGGTGCTTTGCAGCTGTTTCGTGAATGGAGCTAAACACCAACACGATGGTTGCAGTTGCTCTTTCAAAGAGCTGATTAGGGCAGTAAGTGGAGCTTGCTGTCCGGTGGGTTTACATCGCCAGTGACTTCAGAGCTGGCAAGGCAGATTGTAGCTCAGCAAAGTCCACAGGGACATCCAGAGTCCTGCAAGAATGTAAATGGATGAGGTTTTTGAATATGAACTGTAGACAGTAGTAAAATTCATGCTGCTCTATCCCAATTCTCATCATCTTTAATAAAAACCTCATAGTTTGTGTTGAGACAAATCATCTTTTGTTAGGCAATACAGTTAAATATTCAGTATTTTGTAGATGATATGGTTAAAAACAGTTTAAGTGATTGCATTTGGAGGTTTAGAAGTATCTTCACTGTGCAAGTATATGTACACACACACATAAAGTCTCAACAGCTCCTTTTCTCTTTTCCTTCCTTCCTGTGTAAGTAGCAGCCAGCAGAGGGTGTGCAGGGTGACAAGGAGCCCTTCTTTGATTATTCAAGTAAGTATTTCCAGTAAATTAGCAGGGTTTATCTCCTCTTCTCTCTCCCTACCATTGCATAAACTATTTCCTCTTTGCTCGACTATTTTTAACAGGCTACCTTGCAGCTTGTAGAACAGGCACTTCTCACTCAGCACATGTATATGTGGTTAAAGTCATATCTGGTGGGGCAGGTTTGTTTGTTTTTATCTGCTTTGCTTTTTAACTAATTCTAACTTTGTTGTCTCTATAGGAATCAGGATAAATCAAAATAGTTTTTCTTTTGTTTTTCTTTTCCCCTGGGAGGCACTGCTCTGCAGCAGTTCTACTGAAGTTGCTGTATGCTCACGGAGGTCTGTATCATTCTTGGTGCATGAGAAAGAAAAACAGTTGAAATTTTTAGATCTGTTGAGTTTGAAAAGTTGTGAAATACCCTGTTGTTTCAAATATGCATAATTGAAAAAGTAGTCATGAAGCCCCAAGAGGGCATGATTAGTCACTTGGTCAAATAGAATAGGATTAAGCACTCAGTTAATGAATGGGTCTGGTTGACAGTAAAGTCACCCCTACCCAGACTGGAAATATTAAGAAATATTAATATATATGTATTTTTTAAAATAACCATTGGTAATTTGTAGTTATACCTTCTGTGTTACCATTATCGTGAAATTTTTTTTCCTTTGTGTCCCCAGTTGCCACTTGCATCTGTTTTGTGTAAGGTATTTTGAGTTTTGGTAGTGTTTGATGGTGATAATAGAGATTGGCAAGGCTTTACAGGAGAGCATTGGGGATTAATGGTGAAATGTTGTCTAGATAAGCTTCTAGGTACCAAGCAGAAGTAATTGTATGAAGTTAATTGTTTCCAGAATACTTTTCTGTCTAGGAATGTAACAAAAGCCGCACATACTGTTCCTAATACAGGCTATTTTTGTCTTTATAACAGAAACTCTACAAGTAGGCTTAGTGATTGGAGATGGAAGAAACTGTTAGATTTGTAGTTGGAAATCAGCCAAATGTCAAAATATTTTCATCCAACAGGTTCATTAAATTAGGTTCTTGGACAAAAGTAACAGGTTATTTCTGTTCTTTTTGTTTCGTTTTTTTTTCCTCTGACATCTCTCTCAAAACTGAGACTTTTAAAGAATTTTACTCATCAATTAAGTGGTTTGTATATGTTTAGGGGTGTAATTCACTGTTAAAAAATCTTAGAGCAGTTCTTTTCTCCTGTATCTCATTTTTCTTCTGTGGGTGTGACTGCTCATGATTTTAATGCCAACATCAATTAATTTAATGCCAGCATCAGGTGTGGCTAGCAGTTGATATGTGTACGTTCTTCTGCATGTTCACCTGCAAAAAGCTGTAGTAAGGATGCTGTATTAGCTTGTTTGAAGAGGGAAGGATGTTTCTTGGAAGGATGTTTCTTAAAAAGATGTTTAAGGCTGTTTCTTAAAATTTCTCAGTTAAACTGAGGACTTGATCTATACTTGTAACAATGACAAAATTGTGAAGTTTAAGAGGCAGAGCTCCACAGGGGAAAAAAGGCTTCCATGTTACTCTTCAGCATGGTTATCAAGTGCATTGTTTCTTTGAAGGTTTTATTCTGAGAAATAGTTATACTGCCACAAAATTTAGTCATTTTTAATGTAATTCAGTTTTATGCTAATTTCCTTAAAGGTGAAAGTTGAATTGTTTTGATTAATAATCAAACTTAAAGTATTCCTGACTGTGACTCTGAACAAGGAAAGAACTCCTAATTCTTTCAGACAACATTTCTTGATGTCATAACTTCAGGGTATGATCATCTTACCTGATAACAAGAAAAGGTGTTTGTCTGTTTCATTAACAAACTTCAGTTAAACAATCGAGCAATGGCTCACTTCAGAAAACATCATTTAAGTTTACAGGTGATTTAATACTTTTTGAACTTTTAGTAGCCACGTTGCCCAGTAATCTCATGATCTGTGGATGACTTTTAACTCTCAGGGCTATACATGCATATCTCAAGGGAATTAATTCACATTTAACATGGAATGCAACAGTAAAATGCCTCACCTATCCCACTTGCCTTGCATTTTCAGAATTTGTCTGGTAAAATTGTTCCTTTATCACTCAAAGGCTCACTTTTTCATAGAAAGGGTTGCATATCTGGATTTTACTGATGTAAGATCATCTTAGTCATCTGACTATAGTTCCCATCTGTGCATCTTTTCATGTTCTTATTGAGATATTTAGAAAGCCAAGAAAAATTATGTGACTAGCCTAGCAGCTGAATCATTGTATTTTATGGTGAATATCAATGCTGGCAAAGGAAATGCAAGATACTAACTCAGGTCTTTTCAAATGATTGAGGGAGGAAGAGGATTTGTAAACAGTTTGCAATGTAATAATGGAATCTTTATTCAAGCATCTCTATAATTTAATAATAATTTTAGATTGTGGTTTGGGGTTTTGGAAGACTTTCTATTTGTTTTTATTTTCAAGAATTTTATTTTTCATTGCCTTTATGTAAATTACACATTTTGCAGAAATTATGATGTCTTAATTTTCATGTCTCATAATTATTATTTCATTATATCCCATATATGTTAATAATTATGGATTATGTTATGAAAAATGCATACATATTTTCAAATAAAAATCATGAACAACTTGTAGCAATTGAAGTATAAATTGGAATTGCTTTAGTTGCTGAGCCACATTTAAAAAAAAAAAGCCAGAATAAACTCATTAACATTAGAAGAAGTTTTGATTTTTTTTAATAGGCCTAAATGTTACATTTTCACTGTATGGCAATGCTTCCATGTCCTGGTAACACTGCAGTCTCAGCAGCCAAAATTAGCAGTGGTTTTATTTGGCATTGTCAACCATAAGGCAAACTCCATTTTATTTAATCTTTGACAAATAAAAAGAAATTGTAATCTTTCTGTAGGCTTAAAATGAATAAACAATGTCCTTTTTAAAGCATGACTCATTCAAAGTACATGTTAAATGAGGAATTGTTCATTTAATTGAAGTGATTCCTTTGCCAGTCTTTGTATTGATGTGTACAGATTACTAATTTTCAATTCACAGTAGACTTGCGATCAAATAGTATTATTTTCCTCAAGATAAAAATATTTGTTTTCCAACCAATTTGCACAGAATGTTTTCTAGTATTGTCTTGTGCTTGTTCTTTTGTAACTACATTTTGTATTTCCAGTGGATTAAATCTGTATGTGTGGTTTTTAGAGAAGCAGCACTGAAAAAAAAAAAAAAGAAAAAAGGCAGGAAAGAATAGGACTTAGAATAATTTGAAGGAAAAAAGAACAAAAGCCCATCAGGGTAAAAGTAGTAGGAGGATTATTTCATTTTACTCATCTCATCGAAAGCCCACATTAAAAAGAATATGCAAAAAGAACCCCAAGAAGCCCCACCAAAAATGCTAGTACTAGCTACATGTACTTCTTATCTTTTATTATTGATCCTTTACGAAGATATTCCAAATAAAGTAAAATATAGCAATATAAGATAAAATTATACATTTAATAGAAAAATCTGAATCACTTTATAATTTGCATTAATAGAAATTAAATATGCATAACCGTTACATTTCAAAGACAGCATTGAACAGGGATCAGGAAAATACAGGACAGAAATTTTGGAAGGCTTTATGTGCATTATATTTACACTTAAAAAAAGATATTTAATTTCCTATTTAAAAGCAGAAAACCATAGTCACAGTTCCAGAGTGAAATCTTTTGAAGAAAATGAGTGGGGTGAAAAATGTCAATTTTGCTAACAGTATGTACCCACTAGAAGAAGTGGTTTCTTTACTGATCTTTTCTTGCTTGTGTTTGTAAAGGTACAATATCAGTCTTGGATTATTGTTTTACTGTGTATTTCTTTTCCTTCCCCTCCCTGATAGGACTTTGAAATGATACCAGATAATTTATCTTTTGACTGGTTTCATTCCGATAGCCTGCTTTGGGATTATTTGGGCTTTCAGCATACTGAAGGGATGTTGCCATTTTCTAAAAAGCATTTGAATTTATATTTTTGTAAATGATTTTTAGTACGTCTGATACCCGTTCTTGGTTATTTGACCAGTCTCTCATGTAAGTGACATAAACAATTAAGTTACTGCAAAACTGTAATTTGAGTTAAATGTGTTTTCAGGTCTCTCAACACAATGAACTTCATTACAAGGCTTTCTGCTTTGTGTCTGAGGAAAAACAGGATGCAGCACAGGCACCAAAGTAATAGACGACCAGCGGTTCCACTCGGATCACGGATTTTAACTGATCCTTCTAAGGTCTTTGAGCATAACATGTGGTGAGATGTTTCTTCAAGGCTGATTTTCATATAATTTTGTGTTCTGTTTACTCTGATGAGTAATGGTGTGGGTGTATAAAACAAGATACTGCCAGAATAGACATGTGAAGGTAGCACTAGAGGAAACTTGGGACTGTCACAAGTAATCTGACAGTTACGAGCTCTCAGTGACTTGTGTTGAAAGCTGCCAAGCAAATAGTTAGTCAAGGAGTGAAAGGCAAAATATTATTATGGATCAGTAATCAATTAGGAGACAGAAAATATAGAGATAAGATAGTCCATGTTATTTATAATGGCAGAACGTTTCTAGTTAGGTACAATAACATTGCATACTGGATTAGTGCCCTAGTCTAAAATTGACACAATTTTGAAAGGAACGTGTAAATTACTCATATTCTTCTAAAGGTGTACTGAAGATGTTACAGATAATTCAGCAGAAATTTTCATACACTGTGAAATTATCAAAAAAAGTAAATTGCATCTTAACATAAATAAGCGATGTAATAGCAGAGAAAACATCAATGTGTAAATGCTGACAAGAATAAGAATTGCTCTGATTTGCAACATCTCCATCTCTAAAAGGTATTTTTGTGCTTAATGAGTGCTCAGAAAAGAGTGAGACTGCTGGTCAACACAGTGGGAAAAGTGAGATTGAAAAGTCTAAGATTTTTGACCATGGAATGGAGATGAACACAAAACAGTAAGTGAGAAGGACAGAAGAAAATCTATATAGAAAGTAGAACATCTGGTCTCCCAAGTATCTAACTAAGATATCTGGGAGACCAGGAATTTCTATTAGTGTAATTCATAATTAAACCCAAGGAATATTTGTTGAGAAGTGAGAAATTTAG
Organism: Callaeas wilsoni; assembly: GCA_013398955.1. NCBI lineage: Eukaryota > Metazoa > Chordata > Aves > Passeriformes > Callaeidae > Callaeas > Callaeas wilsoni. The sequence goes on from VWPU01016275.1 coordinate 33,531, forward strand.
AAGCTGTACAAAAAATTAATTCTTACAAAATTTTAATGTATTTTTGAATTCTGTCACCGTTTTTGAGATCAAAGGTTTAGCAAAATTAGGAAGAGGGACTGGATGTGGCTCATGATAACCAATGGGTAGCATAATTTAGGAGTAACATGACACATTTCAGGATTTAATCTTACTTCATAGAAGTAATCTGCAATTCTTTTACTTTCATCAGAGGTGTCCTCTGCTGTCATCTGTCAGAGAAGTTACTGGATAAGCTTTTGTTCTGAAATGAAGTTTCAACTTGCCAGGGTTTTTTTAAATTACTGTGTTTTTTGTAACCTACTTTATTGGTCCACTTTGCTTTTTAATCGAAATTATTTCAAAAGATTCTCTATATCAAATTCTGAAGATAGAAGGTCTTAAGAATATGATACAGAAGATTTTCTTCTGGTTAATAAACTAGTATCTTCATTACTCTTTTAGGTCTCTAAATTTGGGCTTAACTCATTAGGTAAGATATGCACCTAGTTCTGTCACCTGTTAGTGTTTTCTAAACACTAACACAGTCCCCAAGCTGTGGTACCCAACACTTACCCCTTTAAGGCCAAATTTGGAGTTAGCTATACTTCCTTGGTCAAGGAAGCTGGAAGCTGGCTGATTATTGTGTTAAGAGTGTAAAGTTTGTCTCCATGTTTCATAAATCCATATGCAGTGTAGTTCTTAAGCATCTTCCAGGCTTAGTGCTTTCTGCTAGGTAGACGAATCCTTTATGTGTGTAAATGCTGATTCAAATGTAGGCTATATAGTCAAGGTAGAAAAAGGTTTTAAGAACAAGGCCTTAAGAACAAGAACACCCTCTTTCTGTAATGTTGTTTCTTGTTGAAACTCAGTTAGTTAGTTTTATAATTTCCTTCCAAAAAATTGGTCATTTGTAGTTTCAGTTTTTCCTGCTAGCCATTGCTGACAGTCTAATACAGAGTCATCAAACTTTGATGCAGGCGGTTGGGATGGATTATTAAGTTGGAAGTGAAAGAAACAGGGTTGTTCAGAAAGTGGATCTGCAGATGAATCCAGAGTAGCTCAGATGGGAAAACAGGTGAAATTGAATTGAAGCAGAGGTGCATGGAAGTTGTGATGGTCTTGATAAATCGAGAACCTGCCTATGATGTGGGGTAGGTCCTTGTTTCTGAAGCTCACTGAATTGGTGGGGTCCTCACTAGGGAGAGAAGGAGAATTAGGATGAGTGGTGGTAGAGCTAAGTAGATTATACAGGGTGAGCATGAGATATTAATCTTCTCTAGCATTGATGTATGATGTCCTTTTGTTTTCCACTCATCATCTTTGGTTGTTCATAAAGTGGCATTCTTTTTGTGTGATTTGGCAGAGAGCCAAGAGCTGCTACCATTGCTGCTAGAAATACTAAATAAATTAAATTTGGGACCTAATGGTTTAGATGTTTGTTGTGGTGCTTTTCTGTCATTTTGAGAGAGAAGTAATGAATGATACTGAACATTGGAGCAAAAAATGCCTGCTTCTATTCAGGTCAGTAACTGACATACTTTTCACATTATCACAGAGCTAATTAAACCCTATCTTAGTAAACAAGTTAGTGGAAAAGGACTAAGTCGAATAAGCTGAACTGAAAGCAGCATTGTTTGATCCCATATCAGGCCTACTCATGTTAACAGTTCCTGGTGTGGTTAAAATGGCTAGCCTGCTTTGCTGCTGCTGGTGTTCAGCTGAAAACATTTCTGTATTTAAACACTTCCGTGCTTAGAATTCTTATGTGTCCTGTGTTCCTACCAGCTTGTATTGCTGAAGGAGCTGCCTCATTTGAAGCATCCAAACGATGTAAATAGTTTGCTTAAGCACTGTGCAATGTCCCCTCTTTGGTAGATTTTGATCGAGAAGGGCTGCAGCGGTATTGTTATTTGGGATCTGCCATATGGAAATTTCTACAAAAGCGCCAAAAGGTGCTTTATGAATTTCCAAGGAGGGAAAAAAAGGGAAAAAAAGGCTGTTAATGAAGATGAAGTGCTTCAGGCACCTTTAGTATTGTGTGTAGAGCCCCTCAGGGCTCTGACAGACACGCAATGATGGATTAAAATTGATCAGCTAAAGATTACACGGCAGCAAGTCATCTGTCAGAAGGGCTGACTGTGTATTATTGCCATCTGAATAGTCCTTGGTTTCAGCTTGCTGGAATAGGCAAGGTCAGAACCGATGATAGCAGTGAGGGAAGCAAGTCTTTCCAAGAGGATGTCTGCCTAGTAATGCTTCGGTCATTGAGTTTTATTCTACTGCAGCGTGTCTGTCAGAGCCGTGACACTGCACAGGAACGTTTGGTATATGAACAAATACAGGAAGGGGAGAGGCAACCTGCTGGGGACAATAATGAGAAATATTTCAGTAGAGAGGCGGAAATCAAGTCTGAGGCAAGCAGACAAATACATACCAATTAGTCTCCCACAATTAACAAGAGAGGAACAGTGAAGGTTTAAGAATTAAATTACCTATATGTCACCAAGTACAGAAAAGGAAGATGCTCATTAGCTTTTAGAGACAATCAACTCTTTTCAAGTTGGCACCTTCTTCCTTCTCCCATGGTAACCAATGGAATTTTAGTAATGGGCTTTCAGTTAGTTTATTTCAGTAGGATTAGGATCTAATAGATTACTTGAATTATATTATCTAATTTAATCTGTTCAGACTGGACAATTTGGAGGGACATATGATTGGCCTTTGAAAACATCCTGCAGCACATTTTTGGGCACTCTCCATTGTGTTCGGATCCAAACCCAGAAAGTGCAGGGAAGGCAGTTTAATCATCAGGGTCAGATCTGGGCTCGGTTCTGTGACCGTGGATTAACATAACATTTGGGTAACCACTTTACACAAATATAGATGGCATAGACTTTGGAAACATTGCAGCACTGCTTAACTTTTCTTACAAATGTCTCATTCTGTTTTTTTTTAAATGTTACTTATCTCTATTCCCCAGAAAAGTAAAATCCTGTTCATCAATTCCACCGGTTCCAGTTGAATAGGTGGATTATGCTCCCTGTTTCAGGAACAGCTGATTTATTTGCTAGTCCTTAGTTCCTCATCATAAACACTATTAATGTGAGATGTTTCTTGCATTAGGGTGTTTGTTGGTATGTCTATTATTGTATTCAGCTAAATACAGTTCTAATGGGATACTCAAAATACATTCCTGTAAATGCACTCAATTTGCAAGATATATATAATCCTGTTATTAATAAAAGAAATACATTCTACTTCAGTCTCTTTGCAGTTTGGACATGTTTCTTAATCACTTGACTTTTACCTAATTAGTAATTAATTTTTATCTATCATACACTGAAACTTAGGTTTTAACTGTCAGTCTCCTTGTGGTCATTTGCTTGCACTCAAAAAATAAAAAAAAGGTATTTGAGACAGTGTGGATAATTCATGACTGTTTTTCCTGGGAAAAAATATTGTGAAAAACCCTATTGAAAGCTGGTTCTTTAACTGCCTTCTGCAGGGACCACATGCAATGGTCACAAGAAGAAGAGGAGAATGCCAAGAAAAAAGCAACAGAGAACTCCCTTGTGAAAGTTCAATCAGAAGACCAAGGTAACAAATTTAGAATGGTATATAAATTCTTATTTTGATGCCCTTTATTTAAACATTCGAAGATGCTGTAGAATTCAGGAACAGTCTCTTTATTTCTACATTCTCTTGTCTAAGTTTTTTGATTTGTTTTTGGGTTTTTTTCCCTTTGTTGTCTCAAAAGATCTCAGTGTGTTTTTCTAACAATACAGTTACTTATTTGAACAATTTTGCAATTAGTGTGGCAATAGACTCTATGTAAAACAAGTGCATCAGTATGGTGCAATTGTTCTGCCCCTTTTGCAGTCCTTCAGAATACAACTCCTACTACACAAGGCTTTTGCAGAATCAAAGGGAATGAATTTGCATTCAGCTAGGGTGCTGGGGATGAAGATTCCCATGTACAATATTCAAATGCCTTTTAGTGATTTGTGGACTATTTAGAGAGCTTGTGTTTGTACATTGCACCGTATTTCAGTTAAACGCCATGAAAGTTGCAGTGGTCCCAGCTGGTCCCAGCTTGCTCTCTGCCAGGCCCAGCTGGGAGTGCTTCAGGAATCAATGTGTTCACTTTGTGTGGAAGGTGTTCCAATGCGTCCTGAGCAGTCTGCTCTGTAAGGGATTAAGAAGTTTTGTGCCTATCTTCAGAAGGCAAATTTAATGTATTCTGGGTTTCTGAAGAATGACAACTCTAGATTCAAACGGGCAAACTAAACCATAGACTAAACTCTGGAATAGTTATGAATGCTAAAGCTGGAATATCAACTTGATAGTAGCACAGAAGACTGGATTCTTAATTTGTTCTGTTAGAAAGATATTCTGAAAGTGGTTACTTGGATATCCTGTGCCCCAGTTTACTTAGCATGTCGTGAATCTGTCACAGAGTGTTATTATGATCTTGTGCCTTGGTGTAACAGAGGCACATGTTGGAGTTTATTTGAATTACCTGAGAATGTGCCTTGCTTTGTGTGCACCTGCATTGCTGCAGGATGTTTTCAAAATCCCCCCTTGAATACTCTGGGATTGTCAACCTGCCTTTCCCTGTTACCTCTCACATTCTTTACCTACATACAGGAGTACAATGCATGTTTTTAAGAAATTGCATCTAGTATCTTCATTCAATTTGAGTAAAAAGCTGACAAAGAGCTCATAATTGAAAAGTAAGCTGTGTGACCGTGTGGCTCATGGAACCTTTCATTCTTCATCTACAATCAATTAGAAGTTAGGTTGTGCTGGTGAGAAATGGAATAATCAGGCATTTGTCTATTGCCAAGAAATACAAGAATCCAAGGACATTTGCTATGAATGCCCCTCTGTTTAGAACTTGAATAGGTGAGCATTGCTGATAATGTTCCTTCAGAAAGCTTCAGCTTCATTCTGCAAGTGGAAGTACATTTTGGCCTATTTGTGTAAACAATGAGCTAGAACAAGGCTAATGAGCAGGTTATTTTGGAGCCTTGAAAACTACAGTAAGGGGAAAAAAGACAGATTTCAACAATACTATTATATTACTAAAGTAGAAGAGCACTGGTGAGCCTTTTTAAAGCAAGAGAAGTTAAACTGAATGAACTCATGATACTGCTTTTAGGAATTTGATTTACTTATTAGCATGTGCAGTTTCTTCTCAGGCATGCTTGCTAGCATTGGAAGAGTCTGTTACGGAGAAAAATTGATTGACAAAATAAAGGGGTTTTTTTGGTTGGTTGATTGGTTTTGGTTGTTTGTTTTTGGTGGGTTGTTTGTTTTTCTTTCTTGGAAGTTTATATGGTTTTTAGTTATGTAATTTTTACATGCTTTGGAAAATTTAGTGGGTAGGCTAATTAAATATGCAAAATGGAACAAAAATTTGATAATTCTGCATGCATGTTATTACACAGAGGTGCAGGAATGACCAGTGCAACAATGCAAAGTAAAGAATTCTTTCACTTGAACCCATGTAATTCCATACTAATACAATTTGAAAGGCTGACTTTAGCTATTGCTTTCCTTCAATTCTGAAATCCGGAAAACTGGATGTGAATTTAAGTACAAGGGTTCTGAGCAGACTTGTAGGAAAGTGGTGATTATAGCAAGGGGCGATAATAATTTAAGAACCTTTTGACTAGGAGGATTTTTGGTTTTTATGCTGAAGCTGAGCAATCTATAAATGTGCAACTTAAACTATTGAAATCTGATAGATATATGACCTCAATCAACTCTGAACTTATAATATAAAACAGGCCTGTACAATTACAATTACGTGACTGGGTCTTGCCCTTTAATATTACAATTGGATGTATTAAATGTTAATTTTAAAACATTATGCAGATTTCTAGGACAAGGCATTCTGCCACCTCCTTACCACTTCCCACTGCCTGTCTGTGCCTCTAATGATAATTCTCAGCCTTGTTTATCTCTGAAGAGCTGTAGCAATTTAGGGAATAATATGTTAAGATTTAAAGAGAGTAGTAGGAGAAGTGCACCATACATTTACTTTGTGCATTTATATTAAAAGAATTAATGTGTTGGTGTGAGTGAGAACAAAATAAGAAAGGCAATACATTATATGAGGTACACTTCTGCAGCAAGAGATGTTGGGGTAGCAAGATAGTTCTGCAAATGCTTTGGAAATAAGGGGGAAAAAACAAGGAAAAGATTTGGTTTGGTACTTAGAAGGGATAAGGACGGGAAAATCATCAACAAAAGAGACATTGAAAAGCTGTAATTCTTATCTTTTTATCAGCCTTTCTTTGAAAGGGTTAGCTAGCTCCAGTCCACTGGCTAGCACAATTAGTGCTAGTGAGAAGGAGGAAAGATTTTGTTCTTGAACTGAGAAAGAACAGGTTACAAAGTACATCCATAGAGTACATGGATGACTGGAAAAGCAAAAAAGAGAATATTTGCTTTTTTTAAAAGGGAGGTGGGAAAAAAAGAAGAGTCAGATAATTAGTTTCAGTTCCTGGAAAAATACTGAAAGAGGACATCCAGAGCTTGCAGACATTGGGTTCAGAAGAACAAAGGAGATGAATACTGGCCAACAAATATTTTTTTCAGGAATAAATCATGTAAAATCAAGCTAATTTCCTTCTTGGAGAAGGTTACAAGCCCTGGGGATAAGGGAAAAGAAGCAGACGTCCTGAAGTTTATCCTTAGTCAGGCTTCTGACTTGCTTTACTTGACATTTTCATAAGCAAGTTAGGCAAGCGAGAGCTAATGAAACTGCTTTTGGGTGAATGAATGCCTAGAGAGATCCTTTCAGAGTGGAAGGCTGTGCTGGGCAGGGGAGTGTTTTATTCTGTGTCCAGTTCTGCTTGGTATTTTCATTAGTGACCTCGGGAAATTGGAGACTTGAAGATGATGTTAAGTGAAGAGATGTTTCAAGTATGGTGAAGGACAGGATTAAGATTCAGAAAGATCTGGACAAACAGTGGGAAAAAATACCCTGAAATATATAAATTTGCTAAAAATAAGTGCAGATTTCTTTGCTTCGGAATAATTCCTTGAAAAAATAGCTAGGTTCTGGAACAATTGGCTTGGTAGTCATTTTGCAGGAGTAGGTATGAGAGTTGTGGTGAATCACTAGCTGAATCAGCAGTGTCACGCTGTTGCAAAATGGCAAGCTGGGAGTTATAAACAGGATTACATCCTGTAAGCCTCGTAAAATACTCCTTTTGCTCTGCTTTGGTAATACCTTTGCCAGAATACAGCACTCAAAAGTACAAAATCAAATGGAGACAATCTAGAGAAGAAACACTGAAATTATCGGAAGTCTAAAAATCAAAAAGAAGAGAGTTAGGTTTAGACAATCTAGAAAAGAGATTGTTTATGGAGACATAGTAAAATACTTCAAATATGTACATAGGTGTTGCAAAGAGAAAAGAGAGTAATCTTTGCTTTGTCTGCTTGGTCCCTAGCTGGGACAAGAATTGCTGGACCTAATTGCAAGATGGACGTTTTTAGTTAGGTGGTGGAATAGGTTTCTAACTATATAGAAAATTAAGGACTGTAATATGTTACTGAAGAAAGTCGTACGTGAAAGGTGATATTTTAAGAATAAGTTGGACAGATCTTTGTGGAGAAGGGTTATGAATTCCCTGACTGTGTGAAATCCCTTCCAGTCCTACTCTTTGACTTTCTAACACTCAGTTAGAATGTTTTGTGAATTAAAAGTGTGAACACAAAGGTCTGTTGTAAGACTCTGAAATGTTTTCAAAGTAAGAAAGCCAGTATGTTCCTTCTGTATTGTTGAATGGTTAAGTGTGAATTACTGTCTATTTGCTATGCAGTAGCATGTATCAGTCCAGTTCACAGAAGTGGAATTTTTTTTTTAAGAGGTAATGAGGTACCAACAAATTTGCAATTGATAACAAATTTCATAAAGCATGAAATAATTTAAATTTAATATTTCTTAAATAATTGAAAAGATGCATTACTTTTAAAATTTGAGACATGAACTCTTGTCTAAGAATCTTCAGATTGCGTATTTTGGTGATGCTGTTCTATGGTGTTGCTACATTTTTTAAAAAATGAAGTAAGCCTGTCTACCCCTTCCTAAGTGACATAAAATCTAATTAAACCTTCATAGGTGTTGTTTTGAGAACAAGTTAAGGTGAGACACAAAATCCATACATTTTAATTTAAATGTACAATGTGTGTAACTATAGATTTTTAATCTGTTTATTTGAGGTCAAAATTTTATGTTGCTTTAGAGTATTTTCTAGCTAAGCTGATATTCACCAAGGTTTTGTTCTTTTTTAATTTTCAGATAAATATGAGAGAGAAGCCAGTAAATATTGGAATGAATTTTACAAGACCCATAAAAATAACTTCTTCAAGGATCGCAATTGGCTGTTTCTGGAGTTCCCAGAAATTCTTCCAGAAACAAGGAAACAAGAGTTTGAAACAGAAAAGAGATCTTCAGAACACACAAAAATAAATAATGAGAACAGTTTTTCACTCAAAAATAGAATGTTTGAAGAAGGAGAAAAACACTGGAAGAAAAATTATGGTGGTGGTTCTACTGCTGTACAAGGATATGTATGTAATAAAAATCAAGTAAAAGCTCTTACTGACAATCCTCAAGGTACAAACTATGGAGAAGGACTTGGCAAGCTAGAATCCTTCCCTGGTTGTGATGCCACTTACCGAATATTAGAGGTAATGCACTGCAAATGTTCTGCCCATCATATAGAGCTCCACTTAATTACTCAAAAATCTGATGAAGACCCTTACTAAGCATCAAGAAAGTAAGCCTTTGGAATTTGACATACTACATTCATTTATGACAGAAACTTTCAGAGAAACCTAGGATATGGACTTGGTTTTCTCTTTAAGTTCCTCCCGAATCAGAATAGGGCTAGATTTTCAGATTCCATTTTCGTTGAAAGCCAGGTTTCTAATTTCCTAAGGAAAGGTGTGTGTTTAAGTGCTTTGTCTAAAAGTGCAAGTACATTCTTGCCAGATGGTGAAATTGGACAAGAATATTGCAATTTTCTTACACAGTTTGAGAGATGGATTCTGTCTTAACTTTTGAAAGATATTGGGGAGAAATGTGATCATATAAATGTTTTGAGAATTGTGGCATGAGCTGTTTATAGCTCTTCTGTCCAACATACCTTCAAGTCTCATGGGTCCTACCTGCCAACAAATTTAAGACAAAAGTAACAAAAAAGGTTTTATTTGCTCATTTATTTTAACTTTATCTTTCTCTTCTGATTTTAGGTTGGTTGTGGAGCTGGAAACAGTGTCTTTCCTATTCTGAAAGTTCTCTGGTATGTAGTGTTGAATTTCCAAATATGAACATTGTATTCACATATTTATTTTCACCAAATGTTGTTGCTGGATCAGTGCTGCAGGAAGGGTTGAGTGAACCATTTCACAGCCCTAAAATTCTTACTGTGTCAGGCCACAAATAATGTTGGTAGCATCAGTATAGGATACTCTTCATATTGCTCCACCCTGGTCTTGGGGATCATATTTGCTGACAGAGTTTGTCTTCAAGTGCATTCAGGCTGATTTCTTGTAGTTAATCTCAGGCAGGTGAAATATTCTTATGTCTTATATATCACTGTAAAGCTACCAGGTATCTCTTCGAAAGGCCAAAATCAGACCATAAATAATGGCATGTGATCTACTGGAAAGAAGCTCTATTGTTTCTGAATTGGCTGGTATATTTGTCACATTACTTGTGGTTTTAGTGTCAAGGCACAAGTCCTGTATCACATTACTTAATTCATTGAAACATCTTAATCCACTTAGCTTCCAGTTTTAGAAAAATCTGTTATGACAGCTTGTCCTCCCATCCATGTAGGCAGGAAGGTTTTATTGGAAAGGCTATGTATGTTTCAGGGGTTGAAATAGATTTCTTTTTATTCATACCTTTAAGAGCTTGAGAACAGCACAATTCATTATTCTATCAATGAATTCGGATGGCTAGTATCACCACTATACAAAAATACTTTATTTTGCAGATATGGAAACACAGCAGGAGGAATTGAGTGATGCACCAGGGTCATACATGAAGCCTCTAAGTGTTAGCAATGCATCTTCATCCCACAGCAAATGCTTTGCTTTAGACAGCATGTAGTGAAAGGAGAGCCTGGTTTCATGTGAAAACTTTGAAAGGAGCACTGTATAGGAAAAGATATCATGGGGCTGTATTGAAAAAATGAGATAAACTTTTGTGTTTTCCTCACAGGAGGCATTAGTCATAGATTGGCATTTCTGACAATTAAAAATCTACTCGTTAGGTCTTTTTCCTGGAGATCTCAATTCTTTTATATAAATCCTTCAGTCAATCACATTGGTTGATATCTTGAACAACTTGCTTGTTTGCCTTGTATATGACTTAATGGAAAGATCTCTTATCTCTTAGCAGGCTTGGCTTTATAGAACAGTGGGTTTTACTCTGAATTTAATAATATAAAAATTGCCATTTTGGCAATTATATGCATATAAAATAATATGCATATAAAAACAAACCAGTGTCAAGCAAGTGTACCCTGGCTACAAAAGAAAATTTCACTTAGGTTAGTAATGTAACTTTTAAGGATCTTCCCCCTGCCTCCCTTAAAATTTAAGTTAGTGCTTTTTAATACAGTGTGTAATGAAGGCACCATCCACATCAAGCATGTCTTTGTCTTTAGTGGACATAGTCTTACATAGTTCTTATTCTTACATGGTTCTTATTCTGCTCTAAAAAAATAAAAAACCCCCAACATTCTAACAAGTCTGTTAGGTAATCAACTTAACCTTTCCCAAGGGTCTGTCTGGGTCCAAAGCCTGAGTGCTTGTTCTCATTCATAATAAATATGTAAATTCATCAATTCTCATGGTGGGCACAGAGCTGATAAAAGTTTTGCTCAGCAACAAGTGTGAGGTATATTTTGTTCCAGAAGCATTGTCCTGTTGAGCCCTCAGAAGTTACTAGCTTAGCTGTGCATGCTGTGAGATCTTACAAGCACTGGCAGAGTTTATTGATTCCCTTCTAAGGAAACCATCTATCCAAAATCTTAAATATATTTTTAATTAATTAAATTGATCATGAGTTGATCATGAGGTCATCTCTCAGTGCGTTTGGAGTAGCTTTCTCAGTTTATCTTTCAGAGGTGAAAAAACTTCTCCCTAGAATTACCAATATCTGATAAATGGTACAAGGAAATTTGCAGCTGGCTTAGTCTTGGATGGGAAGGGAAAACAAAGCTACCGGAAGTTCTTATTCATCCTAGCTAGAAAACAAAGGAGATAATGGAGTACAATAACCAATAATACTGAATCAAATCAAAAGAACCAAGGTGATGCATGGAAACCCAAACTTCTACAGAATTGGATGACTTTTGCAACACCCCATCCCTGCCCAAATCATATTGCTAATTAAACTGGGCTAGTAATGCAGTGCTCCTGTAAGAAAATGTGCCCTATTAATGTGCATTTATGCATTACAGCACCAGGACATTGTCATCAGTTCTGACAGCCCTCTGTGACCTTTTTTCTTTTCCCTTTTGCTTCCTCCCTGACAAGGCTATAATTCTTTTTGTACTAACTGCCTGTTGGCATTCTTATGAATTTGTCTGCCCTGTTGGTTCACTACAACCTTTGTGGCTTTCCGTGTGCTAGACATCAATAAAGCATGCTTGATCAAACCTGTGGAGAACCCCAGAGGACCCTCTGAAGTTTCATGAACACCGATGTAGACTTTCATCTTATACATTAATAATATTTTAACTGATGTTGGTTTTGTTTTCCTAGCAATACACCTGGAACCTTTCTATACTGTTGTGATTTTGCTTCAGGAGCAGTGGAGCTGGTAAAGGTAATTCATGCACTCGCTTTAGAGTACCTTACAAGCCTGTAATTCAGGAGGCTGCCAGGAAGCCATCTTCATGAAAAAGAATGTGATGGCTTTGACAACTTTTAACTGAAGTTTTCAATATTCCAAAGAACAAAGTCATACTGTATGCAGAGAGGAATGAATACCATCAGTGAGCTTGCTTCTCAGCTTGAGTAAGATACCGGACAGAATAGGCTTTTATATGAGGTGTTTTACAATGCAGAATAATTGAAGAAAAAATGTTTCTTGAGTCACAGTAAACGTATTAACTACTACTGTTCTCTCTGTGCCTCTTTTCATCTTTTTCCTGACAGTCACATTCGTCCTACAATTCAGCCTGGTGTTCTGCCTTTGTTCATGATGTGTGTGATGATGCTTTACCCTATCCTTTTCCAGATGAGATCCTGGATGTCATTCTCCTTGTCTTTGTGCTCTCTACTATTCATCCTGACAGGTAAATGAAGACTAAAGGGCAAAGCAAATGGGTTAAATCTCTTTTTTAACTGGAAGTTTTCAATAATAGCAAAAGATGATGATGAATCTTTGTTATTTAATAAGCTACAATATATATAAAACAACGTATTTTAAATGCTGTTTACCATTTTTTGGCTTCAAGAGAGAAGCTGGTCAGGCTAATTATAATTAGTGAGTCTCTAGCCTCAGTCAAAATACAAGGGGTGTATTGTAACTAAGTATATCTCTATTAGAAGTGACAGATTCAAAAAAACTGCAAATTAAAAAGCAGACCAACAGTCTTCTAGAAGGAAGTTATTTTTAGTGATCAAAACCACACATTCATGATTTAACACCTTACAATATGTTGATATAGACTTAGATTACTAATTTAACCACATTCAAATGCTTACATGCAGGCCTTTAAACTAAAATGCATCCAGAATTTGTAACTTGTTTGGATTAAGAGCATTTGATCTGATTTTCCTGTATGGTGTTATGTTCAGTACTGTTGGGCTCTGCTAATGCCTCTCAATGTCTAATGAACTAAATGTTATGGCTGTTAAGGTTGGCTGATTGTGAAAATGCCCTTTTTAATGGGAAAAATGTAAAAGAGGGCATGTAAGTTAAACTTCTTGACTCTAGGTTATATGAAGGGAAATACATGCTGCTTGTGTGATAATACATTTATTACTTCAAGTATGTCATTAAAATGCGCTTGGCATACAGAACAGTATTTGCCTAAGTCTGAGAACTGTTTCCCTGCTGCTAGTGATTAGCTTTATACAGAAGAATCTTCCCTGTATAGGATATTTCTCCTTTCTGCTTATTCAGAGATGAGCACGAGTCACACAAAGCCAGGGTCCAGGTTTCAAAAACAATTCAATCAGGACACTTCAGATCTCTGTAACTCCAGTGATGCTGCCAGAAAGAAATTGGACAGTAGTGATTCATTCAGTCACTTTGCCTGTAGAAACAGTAATCAGACGTTCTGTCAGAATTTCTGTGGATCTTTTTTTGTTAGTCTTTTAAGAATACATTTGAGGGTTTTTGTGCTTGATTTTCTGTTTTGTTTGTTTTCTTTTTTGTTGTTTGTTTGTTTGAGGGGGAGTTTTGTCGTTGTTGATTTTGTTTTTTTGGTTTGGGTTGGATTTTTTTCCCCCAGGGCTGACACGGATGCTTTTGTGTGCATGTGTGTGTATACACACATAAAGATTTTCATGTAATTATCTGTGTTGTGAGACCCACTTTCCAAAGATGTGTTAGTCATCACTGCCATCTCATAGAACTAAAATGACTGCATAAAAGAAAATGTGATCCAGATTAATCTTGCTCAGTATACATTTTTTCTGGAAACTTTGAAAGTGGGAAATGAAAAAGAAGACCAAGGGAATCATGATGCAGAACTTATGTACTCTGAAAAGATGGAAAATGCATGTGAGAGGGACACATTTATATTCAGGAAATTGTTACTTAGTAATTTTTCTCTAGGCTGTTGTGTTTAGTTTTTGATAATTGCTACTCTTGTAGTCAATTTTTAACACACTTCAATTCTGCTAGAAGGCACCTCTAAAATTTGGTTGCAGAATTGGAAGTATTACTCTTTCTTCAAGCTGTATAATTAATGTCTTCTAGTTCTACTGGATGAGATTTCTCAAAGCACTTTCACTTTTTGTGCACATACACTTCTTTCTGTGTGTGCAAAACTTCTGTTTATATAGGCAAGGCTTTAATTCTGTGCACAACTACCTGTCTTGAACAAACTCTTATTCTTATATGTGCTGCCTTTTTGGTCTGTGGCACCAAACTTGGTTGGTTATGTTTGCAAACTTCACCAGCATCTCATCTATTTTCTAAGGATGCAAGGAGTTGTAAATAGGTTGGCTAAGCTACTGAAACCTGGAGGAATGTTGTTATTTCGAGACTATGGAAGATATGATACAGCTCAACTTCGTTTTAAAAAAGGTAATTCCTGAATGGTTTTGTAGTTCACTCTTCATTTTAGCTCTTTCTGGGAAAAAAAAAAGTGACATGTCCTTTTTCATTACTGCTCTAATTTCTTAGGTCATTGCTTGTCAGAAAATTTTTATGTAAGAGGAGATGGAACCAGAGTGTATTTCTTTACCAAAGGTATGGAATGTTGTAGTTTCATAGAAGGGATTGGGTGTTTCTCAAGGTGATTTGATTATGAAAGATCATCTTAAAACATAAATTTAAAGAAGGTTTTATTGGCTTTTTTTAGTTCTCTGCTTTTAAAAAGCCCAAAGCTAACAGTTGTAAGAAAATAATTTCCTTTGTGTGCATACTTGTTGCATTTGGGGTCCTGCAAGATTGCTTACAGACATCACTGGAAATTTCTCTTTAAGTATTTAGTGTCTAACTGTATGCCCAAGTTTTATTATTTAAACGTGCACATGATTTCTCTCTTAAAATTGAGATAAACATGCTTGGAAGGAGAGTCTGTAGCTATATATGGCATAAAAGTCTGGACTGTCATTTGTCAGGTGAAATAGCTTTATCTCGATAATACGTGAACAGTGACCAAATGGCATGCATTTGTTTACTCAACTATGGCATATTGAACCCTATGAAGAAAGGGTATCTATGGATACCCTTTCTGTGAGTAATAACTAATGTGGTTTGGGCCTCAACATAACAATTTTTACTGCAATATAAATCAAGAGCTGTGAAAATTAATTTCTAACAAAAGCCTTCTTACAGGCAGTGTCCTTTATCTTTCAAACTGCAAAACAGTTTTGCTTCCATCTTTGGTTGAACTAAAGGTTGGTAATTACTACATTCTACAACTGATTTTTTTTTTTTTAATTGCAATAATTCTTCGTATGAAAAAATAGATGAGGTATGGAAGATGTTCAGCTTGGCTGGATTAACTGAAGTACAGAATTTAGTTGATCGGCGATTACAAGTAAACAGAAAGAAAAAAGTGAAAATGCAGCGAGTTTGGGTACAAAGCAAGTTCCAGAAGCCATTGCTATCTCTGCATAATCCTGAAGAAACCACCAAAACCACCCTTGTAAATAACTGTGCTCCAGAAATGTAGTACAGAATTGAACTTCAGAAACTGAAGCAATTTAAAGTACGTATATTTCCAGTAAATGTTGTGTTAGTCACTGAAAAGTATAAAAAAGTTCAATAAATATATTGAACTGAAAACCTTTCTCTGACTTTCTTTTCTTTGTAAATATATATGTGTGAGAAAAATCTCTGGGGAAAAAAAAGGCCATTTCTGACTTCTGCTTTATATGCAATAATCTTTTCATAACTGTGACCAGGCACTATTTTACTGCCATGAATAAGAATAGTCAATAAGTAGATACCTCATTCCTGTTGAAATTCACAGTATGTAAAAAGTTTTAGTCTGAAGCATAATTGTTTCAGAGATTTAGAGAAACAGAGTGTCTGTTCTCACTATTACTACAGGCTGCACTGCGTTAATTTGTGAGTCACATCCTTTTCAACCACTGTGTCTTACAACTGTATTTCCTCTTTTGGTGCATAAAAATGGAGACAAAAATCTTTTTCTGATTTGCATGTAGCTATCATTTCACACTAACTGCATGTGAGATGTATACATATCAGATTACTCAGTGATTTTTTTTCCTCCACTGTGACTGATTTATTATGCTGAAGTTTCCGCTGTTCATCTTCATGCTCATAAGGAACATGCTGAATTCAAATACAATGCATTAAAGTGCTCTAGGTTGTAAACTGAATGTGTTTCATGTAGAAAAGAATTACCAAAATGCCAAAACAGTGCTGAAACCAAATAGTTAATATTGGATTGTTGTCTGGATAAATACAAACAGTATTTTTACAATATGTTAGATATCTAGAGCAAAAACAGTAGTCCAGAGTACATTTTATTAATATTGTTATGAGGTAATGTAATCACACTAGAATGGTAATCTACCTGGCAGCTGAGATATTTTTGTTGTTTACAAAAAGAAGTTGCTTTCTTAGGGATTGGGTATTAGAAAGAAAACACAATGTTTTTTATTGACCGGGTGGGGATACAGCAAAGGACAGGATGACATTAGTACTTCAAGTTCTTTTAGGAAGAAAACGGAAATAATGTTCAGAAAACTGAACACTATTTTCAAATGTAGAACATGATCCTGAGGCTGTTGAGCTAGTATTTAAAGATGCCACTATGCCACTTTGCTATTTAAATGTAATTTTAAATCGCTTAGCCACAAGGAGGAGAGAACAAGAAACAGGTGAATGAATAAAATAAATCTCTTATTTCAACAATGGTGGGGGATGCATGTAATCTATAACAGGTAGTTTTAAGTGCCATTTATACAGTGACACTCAAAGTCTCTTTTCTTGCTTTTGTTTTAGTCTGAAGGGTAAACTTGTCACAGCTGACAGCCCAGCCCATTCGGTTTTTTTGCAAGTTGCTGGTTGCTAAGCTAAGGAGGACTGATGATCTTCTAGGAAGAAAACCCTAAATTATCTAAATGGGGGTGCCAAATAGCTTCATCCCCTTTAACCCAGATGTGTTTCAAGAATGAGGTGCAATAAGGGGTCTGATCCTGCATTTTTGACATATTCGAAACTCCCATTAGAGGAAGATACTGTTTTATGAATTAAGAGGTTTAGGAAGCTTTGGTTAGCAATGGCATTATTGTAACCTGCAATAAAACTCTTGTGGTATAAATCAAAGGTTAAAACACAGCTGTCTTTCTTAAAGCCCTGAGAGATTGTAGCATCCGCATGGAAAATATAAATAAATGTCTCCTTATATTTTAAATATATTCCTACTCTGTTTTATTAATTGTGATTTCTGCATGTGCATAGCTCTTAGCTAGCAAAAATCATTTTCACTTGTAGAATTTTCCAGGGGAGTGATGATGATAAGTTCTTGAGCATTGTGCAGTCTTATTCATGAGTATGACGTAAATTTTCCATATGTGGAGGCTAATGTAATGTTTGCTTTGGCACTCACAAGGATGTATTGATTCTGGCAAGATTTTAATATGCTATGTTGTGTTTAACACAAGTGTGACATCACAAAAAAACAAACCCTGAATTTTGAATGGCCTTAAGCAAAATCAGCTGTTTCTGTTCCACAATTTGCAGTGTAAGTATTGCCTGCCTCTCTTAGAATAATGGTGCCTGATTTGGAAGTAATAAGATCAGCTACTATTTTAAGTGTAGAATATCCACCGTCTGAACAGTTGTAAGATTCACAGAAGGGGATATGGACAAAGGCGTAATTCCCAATAAGAACTTTTGAATCTGAGTAGGACTTTCTGTATTTTGGCTTTATGACATTTCAGTTTGCAAAAAGCTTAATCAAAGACATATTTTTAAAACACTTCCAAATTATCTGTATTAGGCAAGAAGGACTACTGAAATAAAAGAAGAAAAAGAGATGCAGACATCTATATAGGAAAGGCAGTTTAAAATGACTTACTGTTAATTAATTTCTGGAGGTAAGAAAAACTAGTTCATTAATATAGAAAAAGGCACTTAAGTTTCACTTTTGACCTATGAAGTTGATTCTTTAATCAGATGTGTACCTAAAATTATTTTATACACATTCTATAAATACTAAACATTTTAATTTGTAATTGCAGATTTTCTTTAATTTTTTGTGGAGTTTTTTTGGTTGTTTCAAGCTTGGCTTTCTAATGGTAATTAGAGAAAGGTAGTCTTGCTAGAACTGAGCTTTGGCTTCCTGGCTTTGGCTTGCTGTATGATTACTGTGTATTTTTTACCCAGCTGTACAGGGACACTTGAACATTGTACTGACCGGTTTAGACCTTGCTTAGTTTTTAAGCAAGTGTGAGACAGTTAAAACATAAAGAAAGTGACCAACTTTTTTTCCTACACTGATTTTGAAGTATCTAGTCAATAAAAATTGGCTCAGATAAAAAAAAAGTCTTTTTCTCAGCAAAACCAAGGCAGGTGCTTGTGCCATATTCACAAATCTCCCGAATCTGAAGAGGACAGCCAAAATGCAGGCATGGTGAGGAGACTCATCATGCTGAGTAGAACTGTAGGAACACCAGGGAAGAGTTTATTGCACAGCTAAATTCCTGATTCTGCTAATTAATAATGACTAAAAATTTATAGCAAACAACCCCAGAATTTGTATTAAACAATGGTGGAAATCACTTAACATAAATTTTCCTACTTAATTTTCATTTGTGGTGTGAACTTTACTCACTGTTCCAGTGTGCTCTTTGATCTGTTGACATATGGTTTGCTTCCTCTTTTTCCTATGCATAGTGGACAGCTAAGCATTTTCCCCAGGTGCTATATACACAAACATTTGCAGTAAAGTTTGCTGGCTGAGTTATTGTTAGGATTGAAAAACAAGAGTTTTATTTCCTTCTGTACAGATTGCTTTTTCTTTTTGTGTGAATGTAATGAATTGTATAGAAGCTAAATTATATATGGTAGTATTGGCTGTATTTTTAAATTATTTTAAGTCAAGTGTCAGAGAATCATGGAATGGTTTGGGTTGGAAGGAACCTTAAAGATCATCTAGTTCCAGCCCCTCTGCTGCAGGCAGGGACACCTTCCCCTAGCCCAGGTTGCTCAAAGTCCCATCCAACCTGTCCCGGAATGCAGGTATGATGTCTAATAATAGATTAGACATTATGCCTGTCTAATAATAAATATGATGTCTAATAGTTCATATATAAACCATTTATTCTCCATAGAGCATCTTCATAGTGGGTGGTTGAACAACCTTGGAAATAAAACGTGTACATATTGCAAAAATATGAAACACTGCTGTTGTTAATAATACAGGTCACTTTGTCTTTCAGTATATGTAAACTTCTCTTCATATATGGAACAAGGATTGGACATGAGGGTTTTTTTACATCAGTTATGTGCCAGTTCCTCTTCTCTTAAGAATCATCCAGAATTTGGACAAGTGTAAGTCTCCTATATGCAATTATACTTTGTATGTAGTCAGTAGGAACTACATGGGTTGCCATGGGTGTCTTAGCAGCTTCTTTGTTTTACCTCTGCCTCCTGGCATACAGGTCATGCCTGGACTGGGCTTTGAGTTGAGAAAGAAACTTCTCTATGGAGAGACAATCCTTCACCTTTTGCTAGTACCAAGCAACCAGAAGGAGAACTTGCCTGATTTGAAAGCAAGAGCCATACATGCAAGAGGGGAGAAAGATGAAGAAGCAGCTCAAAGGCAGGCAAGAGAGGGAGTGAGTGTTTCCTCTGAGAGCTAGGGTGAGAAGGAACATCGGATAGACTGACCAAATAAAATGAGATGCAGAACAGGGAACTGAGGAACAGAACACTGTGAGCATGGTTTATGGAGAAGATTTGAAACAGGGTACAGTGTGACAGGGTGAGGACCTTGGGCATAGAAATGAATGAAATGAAATAGTGGAGGCAAGAAGAGAAAGGGGACTATTCATCACAAAAATAGGGTGAAATCTGGGTAAACAAAGCAATCAGTATAAGGACTGGAGGCAGAAAGACCTATCTTCAAAGTTTTCATTCTCTCAAGTGGTAATGTATTTTCACATCTTAGTGGAATATTACAGGTTTTCTCTTTCATCCATATGTGCACAGTGTATTTCAATATATTAAAAAGATGGAATGTTTCAGTTGCTGTAGTTTGTATGTGCTATGCACATGTTTTCAACAGTGCAGGCAAGTGTGTGATACACCTGCTTTTGCTTTCTCCTTAGGGAACAATGTTTTTACCTTCTTTCAAGTAGAACCCTATAGTGACAGAAGCTACATTCCTAACCTCCTGGGAAGCAAATACCAGAGAATAACAGAAGTGTCTGTATCCTGATTGTGTGCAATCAAGGTAGAACAATTAAATTTACTCCATGTGTTCTGATGATGTCCCATTTAAATCAAGACAATATCTGCAGATTATCACTGTGAAGAGCCTCCCAATATCAGTTTCTGTTATACTTGCATCTGTTCAAGGGAACTTAAAATGAATTTGTATAAACTAGAAATAAAACTTAAAGAAAAATAGCAGAATAGGCTTCATCTGGGATCACAGCAATTTAGAGATGGAATATGTTTTGTTATTTTAAAACACTTATGGTTGTGGAGGAGCACTTATCCAAGAGGCTGAAAATTTCGCTTATTTGAGGTATAATGTATGTCAAGAATATTAAAGCTTATATCCATGTTCTGAAGCTTTGTATACTTAATGTTAGCTAAAGATATCTTGTCAATTGTTGCTGTGAAAAAGAAGTTAGCAACAAGATAGTCTCATTTCCAGAGGATATTTTATTGATCGGGTTGCTACAATTTTGAAGGGAACTCAAAAGATTAAGGAAGCGAGTGAATTAGCTTAATAAGGCTAAAACCCACAGATGACATATACAATTTGATAAATAATTAGATTAAGAATAATCTGGGCATTCCTGTGTTTTGATACTAAATGAAATTTTAAGTTCATTAAAAAGCCAGACTTGGTGTATACTGCTAGTTATAAAAACAACCGAAATGTTAAAATTTTTAAGTATGCTGTAGAAATAGAATGCTCTATAGCTAGTGCATAAATCCAGTGTATAGTCTTCTCTGTAGTGTGTCCTGTTCAGCGAGAAGAAAAAGATGCAGTAAAAATAGATAGTGAAGTTTTTTCATGTCTCTAGGAATTTTCATATGAAGACAGCTTAGGGAATTGAATGATAGACAATGTGAGAATGGCATAGAATGTTTTAGTATTTAGGAGGTCTAATTTATACCTTTACATGATACAAAAAGCAAGATAAATTAGTCAAGTTGGCAGGCAACAAACCTTCATTGTATATATTTATCACCATGCCCTATAAAAACAAGGAATCACAATGTTCAGAAGGCTAAAAGATTGGTGAGTTGCCTAAAACTGGTTGTATTAGATTCTTCCATTTTCATTTTTATATGTGTGAAAGGGAAATTTTGCATATTTACTGTTCAAGATTTTTAAGTGCTTCCACTTAAAAAACCAAAGAAACAAAGAAATAACAATCCTGAAACCTTTCTCATTACCTTTTGTGAGATCTTAACATTGCTCAACATTCATCTCAACAGCAGAGCTGAAGAATATGCCTGAATACAAAATGGGTCTAGTAGACACAGTTAGCAAATTAAGAAAAGATGGAGGGAGAAAAGGTAGAACGATAGAGACCATACTAATTGGCATGACAACATGTAGTCCTGTAGCAATCATGTAGCACTTGGTATTTTATATGGAGTGACAA
Organism: Callaeas wilsoni; assembly: GCA_013398955.1. NCBI lineage: Eukaryota > Metazoa > Chordata > Aves > Passeriformes > Callaeidae > Callaeas > Callaeas wilsoni. The sequence goes on from VWPU01016275.1 coordinate 55,077, forward strand.
ATTCAGTACAGTTCCTGAGAGAGTGGGAGAGAGACAACAGTCTTGCCACACTTCCCTGTCACTCACGGCTGTAAACTGGCATGTGGACGAGCCAAAAGCCAAAGATTGAAAGTAATTGGTTTGCAATAGGAGTTACAATTGATTAGTAATGCTTGGTTGAGACTGGCTGTTTTGGAGGGTTGCATTGCAAAGCCAACACTAATTTTTTCTTTCTTTGGTGTCAGGCACACTCTAGCCTCCATTTCCTTCTGATATAACAAGTGCTCTTTAAATGGAGGAGTGCATCTTTGAACTTGAATAAAAGAGTTGTTGTGCAGTGTAGGATTTAGCAGATGGGCTTAGAGAATCCAAACCTACCACTAGTCTTTTATTTTACACTAGGAAAGGCTTTGCCATTTTAAATGACTCTGGTTGCTACATTCCCTACTAAGCACAGCAGTCAGATGTTGTTCTGAGGAATCGGGCAGCTTAGCTTCCAATGGCATTGATTACACTCAACAGTGAGAGCATGAGAAAGAGAGGTGGGTGGAGAAGTGAAAAGGCAGTATGAGGCATTTCAAGGAGATTTGCACTCTAGCACTTGCATGTGGGTGACAATCCCTCAGAGAAACAATTTTTACTCTGAAGTGGAGCAGAGTTGAATCTTCTCTGCTTACTTCAGGTTTAATCTCCATCCCTGCAAACTACCAGTGCAGCCTGTAGTTAAACGTGCATTTACTTAAAATGAAAAGAAAATAACAGTAGCTAGAAGCTGCATCTTTAGCATGGAGCTGTGATTTCACAGAGAGAGACGCTGGCATGTTAATCCCTGGCATAAATGAGTGCAATTCTCAATGACAATGCTAAGCCTGTTTACACATGGGCTGAGCTAAACCCAAAGATGACACACAATGCTGTTCAAAATCATTCATTTAATCCTTTTTGAATTTTTGTGATCTAACAACCAGAGATGGTTGTGTTAAGAAAAGATAATATGAAAAAGCTGTCATTGTCACTGACCATGACTTTCTCTGACATACAAATTACGACAAACACAGTCATTATCTTATTTTAGATAAAAATTTCACCTTTTTATTGAAAAGTGAATATTAGTGAACTGAATAAATCCTCAGTTGTAGTTACCAAACTCTGAAATAAGATCTGCTTTTTAAATCAGAAACCATCTGAGCTAGCTTTTACAAAGAAAGAAAACCAAAACCATCCTGGCAGTAAGTCTACATTTTATTTTACCAATGTTTATGAGGAATCAATATAATCAACAAGAACCTTGAGTTTTGTTTCTTTTTCTTTGACATGTACTTATTTTGATAGCAAAAGAAAGCAGATGGAAAAGGAAACTGCATGGTACACAGTCTACAAAACATGCAAGTATTAATATATCACTTAAGATATTTAACAAGCTACTAAATCACACTCTTCTTCTTGCATCAATTGCCTTGAGGCAGAGTATCAGAAACAGTAAATATTTATTTTACTTAGAAACAATGTTGGTAAAAGGCCTCAGGGTTTAATCTGAAAGAAAAAAAATACTTTGAATCTTTGACTCAAATTTCCAACATCATTTATGTCAGTTTAAGTCCAGAAGACTCTTAAAGTCTCTAGAGCTTCTTCAAGACACTGACTAGTTGCTCACGATTGGAATCCAAATTAATGGCACCTGTTTTGGTTTTGGTTGGAGTAGAGTTAATTTTCTTCACAGTGGCTGGTATGATGCTGTGTTTTAGATTTGTGCTGAAAACAGTTTGGTAAACTAGAGATGGTTTTGTTATTGCTGAGTGCGCTTGCACAGCGTCAAGGCACTGCTTCTTGCACTGCTTCACCCCTGAGACGGCTGGGGCTGGGGCTGGGGCTGCGCAAGGATATGGGAGGGGAAACAGGACAGCTGACACCAGCTCTCCAAAAGGGATCTTACAAACCATGTAGTGTCATGCTCAGCGTTTAAATCTGGGGAAAACAGGAGGCGGGGGGGACATTTGGAGGTAAGATGTTTGTCTTCCCAAGTCACCATCGCGTGCGGTGGAGCCCTGGCTGTCCTGGCGGTGGCTGAGCACCTGCTGGCCCGTGGGAGGTGGTGAACAAATTCATGCTTTAGCTCTGCTTGCATGCACGGCTTTTGCTTTACCTATTGAACTGTCTTTATTTCAACCCATGACTTCTCTCGCTTTTACTCTCATGATTCTCTCCCCCACTCCACCAGAAGGAAGCAGCTTGGTGGTGCTTAGTTGCTGGCTGGGGTTAATCCATGGCAGGGCCTAATACTAGCTGTAAAGATAAAATTGCTAACATTGAAGTACAAAAATACTTTGTTCACTACTCTTACTTTGATTAAGGGCTGAAATTTGGTTTGCTCACATGTGTGTTTATATTTTTGTGTAGGATATTCACAATTTTTTATCCTACAAAATTCTGTAGTGGGTGATAAGTTTTATGAAACTTAATAACCAACCAGATAAGCATGACTGGTTAAGCTAAGTGATTTGTAATAAAATCCTTAAGACATGTTCATATTTGTTGTTTTTCTCTCAAATACTGCAGAAAGTTCCTAGGAGAAAGTATGCCTATTCTTAAACTTAGAAGACCTTTGAAGTAAAAAATAACAAGGTTTGTGAAGACAGAAAAAAAAAACCAATAAGGGAAAAAATGGCTTTTTCTAATGCATTGTCAGAAAGTGAAAATGCATATTTATGTTTTCCTATGTTTTTACATTTCACAGACATTTTGTTATTTCATTACCAAAAGACTTTGCACAATGATTTGTGATTCTAAGGAAATACCAGTAAAGCAATATAATCTAAACTTGTATTATGCTTTGGGCTTCCATGTTTTTCCATTTGTTCATTCTCCTTTTTCTAAATTAGTCAATCAGATTTAAAAAAGAAAGCAAGCATGACACTCTTTGGAAGTCACAGATAGCTGAAGGTAATGCAGGCAAATATTAGCTAAATGTTTTTTCCAGTGACTTTCCTATGTGAGATCAAGAATATGGCAGTCTTATCTGGTATGTTACCAGCATTTTTTTTTTTTAAAGTATGTTATATGTATGCTTGTGATACCTCATATCATTTTTATGTTCTTGTTTCCAGATACACTACTTTCTGATTTAGCTTAATAAAGCTTTTGGAGATTCTGAAGTGGAGTGTAAGTAAGTATTATTTAGATATTTTTAGTATACATCACAGAAGTATTACTGGTTGTATTCATAAAGTGAATAAATAAAAAGTTTAACACAAACATCTATGTGTATCTATGTGTAACTACATGAACAATGACAACTTCAGGCCTCTTGGTTTTCATGCCCAGCTTGTTTGGTGAGATCAGCAATGAACATGCAAGCTTTCCCCAGGGTAGCCTAGTGCGACCTTTTCTGTCTCTCTGAGAGTTTCAGTACTCCCTCTCTTAAAAACAAAACAAAGCAAAACCACAACAAAACAGTTATTGCCAAAGATAAGCCTAATAGGCTTAGATTATATATATACATACATGTACATATGTATATGTGTATGTATAAAAATAAAATGAGAACATAGAGAACATCAGCAGGCTGGGAGGTAGAGAAATGGAAATTGGCTGACATCCAAGTAAAGAAAGGTCCAGGCATGAGAAAAAAGAAATTCTTTAAATAGGCATTTAGCACAAGGTAAGAGAGAAAGGTTGTTTGCTTAGAAGTTTTTCGTTAAACAAATGGTAGTATGAAATGAGAAGTAAAAGAGAAGTTAATAAGGATCTTTTTATTCTTAATCTGGAAAAGTAGACAAGCCATAACTTTCACATTTAGACTTTTTAAGCACTTTTATGCAAGGGGCCTGCTGGGGATCCACATTCTTCTGCAGTCAGTATGGATGCTGAGTCATCAGGAAAGCTGGCCATTTGCTTTTTGGTTTCTAAATATAGAGGTGAACATTTAAAGCCCTAATCTGGAAACAGTGGACACTCATATGCAGTGTTGGTGACATGAATGATTTCATTCTTAATAGGCTTGTATCAAAACCAAAGCTGTGCTTGTATTACATGTACTGCCGAAGAAATGTGGTTTCTATGACAAAAAATTTATTAGAATTTAAAAATTGTTAAAAGGAATATAGAAGAGCAACAAGCTATGGTCTTTGATAAGCATCAGAACCCTCTCATGGTAGCTTGTATATCTTTGCTATATGCAGAGAAGGTGGAACGAGTAGACTTTGGGGGAGGGAACATAAGAGCAACCCAAGCTAAGGAAGGAAGCTTAGGTTAAGCCTTAGAAGGGGTGAATTTGGACTCTTCGAGTGGGTTTTAGCTATCGTGTTCAGGGAATAAGGAGTGTGTGTGTGGGGGGGTCTGCCTGGAAATTGTCAGTTTGATAATAATATTATTGAATAATATTATCAGAGATTTATACTAACATCACCTTTGCAGCTGGTGTACTATACTAACATTCAGTACATAGGTCTTTATTTCTCATGAAGTTCTGCACACTGGGTTTGTTTGGAAACTTTGCTAAAGTAGGACCTTTGACATTCAAAGTGCTGTGACAGAATCAGAATTAAAACAGGTATTTTCACTTTCACTTTAGATAAATTTGTAAAATTCAGCATTATGTAGTAGGAGCTCATTCTTAAAGCAAGATTTTACATTGGTGGTTCAGTGTTTTATTTTGACAGCATTCTGTGCCTTCTGCGTAGATCCTAGCTATGATTCTTGCTGAGTGCTTTGCCACCTGAAAACGTGGGGCAGGGAGGGAGAAATCCTGCCTGATCAGCAATAACGTCAGTTTGGCTAAGCATGTACATTGCTGGCAAAGGCATGGCGCCTCTGGCAGGGCAGACCTCAGCCAGTGGCCCACCCCTGGCTCTCTCTGCACAAACCTGCTGCTGCAGAGCGGGTGCAGCACAGGTGCCATCTCCTCATCCAGCTACCAAGGTCTTCCAGGAAAGTGAGTCCCTGAACAAGCTGTGAGGTCCCATGGGTGCTGTTCTGGCAGGCCAGGGGCGCTCCAGTGCCTGGCTCTGCCTTGAGTGAAGCACATGCGTCTTTATTTAGGTTGCTTACAGTCCAAGTAGGCAAAACTCCTTGTAACTCTGAGTTAAGGGAAGAATGTCAAGTAAGTGGATGGCAGCAGGGGAGAAACTGTTTGAGGAAAAATAGTTTTTTTCTTTAAACTCTGTGTCAAATTTTCATCCTGAGTGTACACAGTATGTTTCAAGACCTATTTTTTGTAGGTGAAATAGCTGGGAATGGAACTCTTTAACAGGATGTAAAAAACCTGTAGCTATGTTAAGTGACAAAGCTCTGGCCATTGCATCCAACATGCAGTGCTTTTGTACAGTGGCAGTTCATGTGCAGCTGATTTATCAGTCAAAAAACCAGCCGTTACCTTAGTATACGATGTGAGCTTCAAAATGAGGCTGTGCCCTCATTTTCTGTGAGAACTTGAAACAGGCAAAGTTTGAGGTTTTAAAAGTTAGTTGGCCATGCTTGACTTATAAAGCAAGAATAAATTAGGAACTCATTAAATCTTGAAAATACTTGAATTTTATCAGTTTCCTTCCAGCTGGTGTAAGACTAAGATGATTTTACAACACAAGGGGGTTTCTTGACAATATTATAGCAGCATGATGAGAAGAATCTTTTTTTTGATTGAACTAGGGCAGAGGACTCTTCTGACACTTGCGCTAAAAGGTCTGGCCCTAGCTGTAAACATCTTGTCTGTTGCTCTCATGGAGTTTCTCAGCAGCATGTAAGTGGAGTCAAGGTCTCTGGGCTCCAGAAGATAAATGCCTAATATGTGACCTACAAGTATATTTCTGCTGCCTGTGGTAGATATAAAGAAAACAAGAAAGTCCTGGTTTATTCCACTAGTAGAAAAACCAGTAAATGTTTATTATCCAGCCCATTTCCTAACATGTTCTTTGGAGAAGACTGAATCCTTCTTTCAATTATGCATGGTATGCTGAAGGTATGCATTTGAGACTTTATTACCACTTTTTATTATAATTATCTTTATTTTAGGTGCTGTCTTCGCACAGACTGAAAACCATGATACATCTCTTTTTCTTAATTGAACTTTTTACTGTTATTTGTCTATTTTCTACCTACAACATTCCAAATACTAGTTATTTCATGTGTGCTACCATTAATATATAATGGATGAGGCCTTGATACAATTGAAAAAATACAGAATACAGCTGAGATGAGACAGATATGGAATGAATTATTAATTGTCTAAAATATAGCTTCAATTCTATCTTAAACTCTTAATGTTGTGTGTCCAGTTATTATATCTTGTTTGAACCTTATGTGAAAAAAAACCATGGAAAATGCAAAATATTTACTGTATTCACAAAACTGCTGGTGCTTCTTTCTCCAGTTTCACTCATCCCTGTTAGTTCTGACAATGCTGCCATATGAAAACTAAATTCCCATAAAAAATGCAAGTTTGGGGTATAAAATATACTTGTGAATTTCTCTAATGAATGTGCCTTGCTACAAAGGGCCCGCAGCAGCCTACTGGTCAGTGAGTATTATTATGCATAAATAAAGTCCCTGTTATGAGAACACCTCTATTATGACACTTATGGTATAATATGACGGTTTCTTTCATGTGATTCCTAGGATGACCCTGTCTCAAATTTGATACGACAAATATTATTCTGACCCTCAGGAACCAAGTAAAAGTTTTGCCACAGACTTCACTTAAGACAAGATCTCATCATAAAGAAATTTCATAGTCAGATCTAGAACTACTGTGCATATCTATTCAGGGACCTGTTGACACTTTTATGAGTGTACTATTGAGAATTGTTGTGCTGCATTTTCTGGGACATTTTTGGTATTTGTGGTTTTATGCTCCCAGATAGGAAAATACAGAATCTCTTGGCAAAATGAAAAGGAAAGAAAAAATGCTGCAGTTTGAGTATATCTGTACATTGCTGTGTTGTCAGACCTGCTTTTTAAACTAGTTTTTACATTTTTCTAAGAAATGCTTTAATAAAATACTAATATGAAATGTTCTGTTCAGCAGTCACAGAACAGAAGCAGTCCAGAGTCTGTATCTGCTCCCTACAGAAAAGGCCCATGACAGAAGCAGCAGAATGACTTAATACGAAGAATTTTGAAAAAAAAACCTAAGCTATTCTGCATTCTCATTTATTAGACAGGGAGAGGGAACTGAAGAGTAACCTTTAAGGAACTCAAATTGCACCTGAATAATTTGCATTTAGAAAGGATGTTCCTTTTGTGTTCAATTGGTTTATTGAATCCATGCTAGATTCCTGTAAATGTTACACAGGTTTTGCATCTCCAGTATTTTGCCTAAATGAAAGACTAACCTTTGGAATCTGGCTTGGCTATATTACATTTATGTTTAGTCTAATAGAGGTGAAGAAAGTCATTGAACTGAATGACACAAATTCTCTTGGTCCTTTAGAAGCAGCTTTAACAACAATCTCACTTGGATGTTCAGAGTGACAGGAATTAACATTATTCCTATACATAGGAACATCCTTCTACTTGAAACAGCCTTCACAAATTCATGTTTCAGTTATCTACAAGGGCAGAGTCTGGTGCTGAAGGAGGAAAAGCTGAATATACTTTTCATTCCTATGAGAAATTAAAAAGAAGGCAAGTGCTTTGAGTGTTGAGCAAGTCTTTCTTCATTTTGATTCTACTGGTCTGCCAAAAAAAAGAAAGAAACTTGAAACAATGCTTATTTTACTGAACAAAAATATTTTGAAAATGATTGTCTTAAGGAGCTATGGGGCTGGTGTGAATGTGGACAGAGGTAATTTTGTTCCTTTAGTGTACAGTATATGTTGACAGTAAATTCTTCCTGCAGACAGTGGTTATAAGAAATTTTGCCTTGGGGCTTACAAAAATACTATATTAGAAGTATAAGAGAAATCTTGCTTTGTATGTGGGACTTCTTAATAATACACCTATTTCAGTCTCCTTCTGTTTCAGCCTTTGTGTGTAGATCTCTCAGGTATCTTGTACAGTCTTTATGGACAAGATAGCTTTTAACAAGGTGCTTGAGGCTTGTAATATTTTGGAATTTGTGATTTTTATGCAAAAGCAAAATTACATTGAAATCAGACAGGAATCTTATTTGTGAATTACACTCAGGAAGTGCTTTGTGGAAAAATACCCAAATCAGTAATAGGGAATAGGTATTTCACATTCTATTGAATATACCCAGCATTAGACACATCAGATTGTAAATTGCATTTCTGAGTTTATTCCTAGCAATAAGTACTTGTTTGTATTAAGGCAGGGTGATAGTTTGGTTCTGATCCTGAAAAGCAAGAAAAAGCTGGTATCTTTGTGGACTCTGCACTCACACTGTCTTTAGGGGAACTTAGCAATAACAGTGCAATTGCTCTTTCAGCTGGAGTCTGAGATGTCCTGAGTTATTCTGAATGTGTGTTAGTCTCAGTTATTGGCACCCTGGTCCCCAGATGGAATTTTTTCTTCCACTCCTCTGCAGCATTCCTTGTTGAAAGGGCTACTCTTACCCTTTACCACATGATGGTAGAAGGGCTAGAGTTAAGAATGACAGTACTGAAAAGTGAAAGCTTCTTTAAAAGAGGAATCATAACTTTTTCCCAAAAAGTCCCTACGTAATCTTTGCTTTCATATTGGTGAATCCCATGACAAGAAACTATCCAGGAAACAGTTTACCATTGCTAAATGTCAGGACTAAATAACAAGAGCCATGGATAAGATAACCACCATAATAAGGGTTGACTAAAGCCATATTTAAACAAAGGCTTCTCAGACAACCTGGGTATTTTGTACATGTCCCATCAGCAAAAAAAGGCATGGCATGGCTGCAATCCTTGAGTTCAGTACAAACCTGTAATTGGTTATGAACCTGTGTAAGAAGTTGTCCCACCCTGGTGAATAACCGTCTCCTCTCACTCATTGTTAACTCATTGCTTGCTCCTGGTTGGGTTAGACTGAGGGTGATATGGTAACGTGCACAGCAGTAAGTTTGGCACCGAAGACTTGCAGCTAAGACAGAAGAATGCTGTGTATTCTCAGAGATGGAGGATGCAGCTCATCTGTCTTCTGTTCTTTGCTCTACCTATTCAAAGGATAATAAATTGGTATCAGTATTCTGCTCTGTTTTCTCTAGGCACTCCAAGAATGAGATCTGAAGTACTTAAGAGATCTACTAAAGCTCAGAAATAAAACATAGGTCATCTAGAGCAATGGATCTTTCCACAGTAAGAGCAAAGCTTGACCATGACAGAGTTTTCTTTGGAAATAGTTCAGCTCAGTCTCAGAAACTACAGATAAGGAACATAAATATCCATATGTGTGTCCATGTGTGTGTAAACCAAAATAAAAATTCCGAAGTAAAGCAAATTGACTTGCTTCCTCCCAGCTCCACATAGAATCATAGAACTACATAGATAGCAGCTGTGTTCCTTTATGCACGCCTGAGGTGTGGTCAGGAAGCAATATAGAAATACAGAAAAAATAGAATGGAAAAAAGAAAGTAATGTGCAGAAATGTGTTGCTGCTATTTTGTTTGCCTCTAAATGTTGTTGTAAATAAATGAGTATGTGCAATTGACCATGGATTATCTTTTATCCATGAGGATCTAAAAACTCAATTTGGAACAAGTTTTACAGCATACTTCATAACTTCTTTGGATTTTTAAAAACTTTTTAATAACTTGGCATATGAATTTATGAGTGTACTGTGGTACTCTCATCAAAAAGAAGATCAAAATAGTGACTAGAATAAGTGAAAAGGAGATAGAACTGGCACAAAATCTGTATGGAACAAAGAAGTTACCTTTATTATTCAAAGTACAACTCCCGTTGGGAACTTGCGTAGGTATCATATAAATCATGATGGAATAGGTCCTCTAATGAAGGACCATTATGAAGGGAAGCAGGTAGTCTCCACCTGAAATAAAAAGCTAGGCACAATTATACTGGTTGTTAGCGTGCAAGCAGCTAAAAGAGCCCTGTGTGTTATTAGGCACTTACCCTTACTACCTGAAGTGGAATTGTCTGGTAGGAAAATTGGGTGGGCCTTTCTGTGGAAAAAAATGCAAATTATGTACAAAGTTTTCTGTATGAGTCTTATGACTGATTTTAGTGTTTAAGGTTAAATTTTCTTTGCAATGAAAGAAGTATTTTGGCTCTTCCTGAGGACTGTAAGCTTTATTAAGCACATGCATGACAAGTAATCGGATAGCAAACATGTTTTCTTTTTCTCCCTAGGACTCTTAAATGTTGACTGAATCCCTTCATCTGAGACAGGCATTGCTTTCACTGTTGTTTCTGTGACAGATGAATGTGAATGGTAAATCTATCTTTGGAAGGCAGAAGATGAGATGCATTGTCTTTTAGTGGTCAAGTCTGATAGACATCCTTTTTCATGTGTCAGTTTTGAGTCTTATAAAAGGTTTTCCAAAAGTGAAAATAAGTTTTCCTGAGAAAGATAAGAACTAAAGGATTAGTATATCTCTCCATACGATAACTCCTACTGTGAAATTCAAGCCCTATTTCTAATGCTAGGTTAAGAGTTGGAATTTGTGATGTTAAAGGCCTATGATTCTAATGAGAGATTTGCTCCTGACTTCAGGATGATCACAGTTTTACTCCTATGGTGCAGTGGGGCTTTCCTAGGAAAGCTGATGTATAAAATACAGCCTCTGCCAGCACATCATGAATGCAACATGATGGGAAGAGGATAACATTGAATGACATCCATAGCCAATAATAGCTGCTGTGAGCATCCTGTCACTCCGTGTATTAATGTTAGTCACCAGCTTGATTAATGACATGGAAACACTTGCTCTTTCTCTGAATAGTGTCTGAGTGCCTCCTGCCAGAGCAATGGATATCACCTTCTGCTGAGCTTATACATATATGCAGGAATAGAGCCATTATGGGTGCTACAGTGCGTTGTGTAATAGCCTCTTCCAAATTAAGGGGCTCTGAGACATCATTCAGTTTATCCCTGCCTGCTTGTTTGCACACGTAAAATCAGCTGACTCTCAGACCAAGTGATGCCTTGTAGCTTTAAGCTCAGCAGTGGCTGTAGTCTGTGTTAGGGAATTTTTCTGTCACTATAAAAGAGAAAACAAGACTCATACTAAAGATGGCCCCAGAATTTCTTTGCAAGGATCCTCCCTGAGAAACTAGAAGTTTCTTGACTGAAAACAGGAAAACACTTGAAGAAATGTGTGTACCTGGTAGAGAGAACTTGAGAAGGCAAGAAAAGGATTTCGTTGAATAATTTCCAAAAAAGAAAGTGAAAAAGAATTATTTATATCAAACCAGAAGGAAACAGAACAGTAGTGTGAGGGGACAGAGTCCTTTTACTGTCTGAAGGTACTGGAAGTTTTATTCAAGACTGGGCAAAGTTCTGCATTGTGATATTACATGTCAACATCCTGAGATACTCAGTTTGGCACAGTGAGACCACTTCATTGCCTCATTTCATGCTAGTGTGTTTCAGGCTATGTGCTGAATATGTCTAGAACTTGGCTTTTTATTCTATGTGCAATAGATTAAATTTTCCTGTTTTGACAGGGAATATCTTTAGCAGTGTGCTCTGAAATGCCTTAGGGATTCAAGCTGTCCCTTAATCAATGCTGCAGACGATGCAGTTTTGATTTTTTTTTCCTCTAATATATGAACTATGACACTAGATTCATCCTGGCATATATCTGTCAGACCAGACTGAAAGCATTCAGTTAGAGCCACTTCATTACCTGCACAGGGCCAACAAACAGGGGACAATCTGAAAAAGGGGGATTGAAATACAGCATAGATGGGAAATATATCTCAAAATAAGGTCATAATGGAGGATATAAATTGCACAGCAATCCAGACAGCAACAGGATATCCTCAAAATATGCTACAGTATCTGCATACTGATACTGACTTTTACAAATATGCAACAAATACGGATTGTTTGTGAAATGAACAGCTATGGGTCAAGATGTAACATAACAGAAAAAACAACTTTGCAAATATAAATATTTATTATTAGTGGACAGTAACTGCTTCCTACTAAAATTGGCAAGAATTATGAACCCAACCCTCTTAGTACTTATTGGAGAATTAGAAGACAAATGAGAGAGTGTAGCAAAAAAACCTCTTCTGCCTTCTAGAAAAATCAGCAAAGCTAGACCCTAATGAAGAATACTCCTGTGTATTGAGAGCTACTAGGCTGCAGATCCACCACTAAAAATCTCCAGTGCTTGATACTGAACCAAGAAAAGAAAAATACAAGATGAAAAATCCTGCATTGGCTGAAGGACATGCAGAATTTTTTCCCATCTGTATTTTTTGTGATTGTTAATACTTGTGTGAAACACTGCTGGACTGCCATACAGCAAATTACAAGCAAGAGATGAATGTGTCTGGTTTGATCTTCGAGCTTCTTTGATAAGATGCAGGTAAGAGTTAATGTCATCTCTACATATTATGGCATGTTTAACATCTGCTATTCCTTTCTGGGTTTGTTTGCAGTTTCAGTCCTTAACTTATGACCTTTTCTTTTTTTAATTTAGCCATTGATTACAGCCCAGAACATGAGAGACATTTGAACCGCAAAATCCCTATTTTTTGTGGTACTAATAAGCATTGTGCCTACTGAAAGCTGTAGCAGAAGAGAAAGGGAGGAGGCCTAACAGGCTTGAAACTGTGTTTTGTCTGTGTTGCAGCAAGGGGAGAAGGAAAGATGTATAGGAATTGTCTTATCATCATGCACACATATACATGTACATAAGCATTTTTATTTGTTTATCTAATCTCCTGGATGCTTTTTCAATGCTTGTCTTAACCCTTTGTTCTTGAAGTAAGCAAGGAAAAACTGTATGACAGGCATTTAATTTTTTTCTTTCTCAAGAACAGCTAGTGTCCCTTGTGCTGAGAAGAAAATGGGACTGTGTGGAAAGCTAAATTTCAATTAACACATCAAAGGGCAGTTTATGGTGTTTTGCCTATAGCTAGGGTTTAACTGAGTTGCAGGACTCTGGGAATTTTGTGTTTTCCTATAGGCTCACTTATTGCATTCTTACCTCTCCTACTTTTCTGCTCTTCCTCTGCTTCTCTGAAGGGGACAAATGAAAGCAGTATAATCTTGTTGAATATGGTTCTTGCTGACGAATTAGATGAACAGCTGCTGGAAACAGTCTAGGAATACAATTTGGTGAAAAAAAGAGATGAGATACAAACAAATTCCCTTATGATGCCATTCATTCTATATGCAGTATTATACCAGATCGGTGGAAAAATGGGAAGGCCTAAAACTCAATTTCACTTCGAGCTGGTTTAAAAAGAAGCAATTCTACATACATTGCAGCCACAAAAACATATATTTATAAGCAAAGACTTTTACTTTGTAGGTAGAAACTGCACAGCTGTATGCATTTGATTTTTTGCATGCATAAGAACTTACTTTTACAGGCACAACTATTGTACTTTCTTCTCAGTATTTCCCAAACAGTTATGCTAATTTTTACATTATGTAGTTCATCTCTTTTCTTTGTGCTTTAAACCAGGTTGGGAAGGGGGAGAAAACCCTACATTTTGGCATGCAGGACAATCAAAATCCAATCCAGGAAATGGAAAAGTCATCGGTGTGTCAGTGTTCCTGCAATATCCTCCAGCTCACATTTTTGCATTGTAAAAACCCAGCATGCAATTGTGTGTTAAGATTGGAAATTAAAGCTAATCTCCTCAGTTGCCTTATGAATGTTATACACCAAGTGAAGCAATAGCATTTTGCTTTCTTGTCTTGCTACTTTAGTGAATTCTTTCACAGTTCTTTTTCACCTAGCAGAGTCTGGGAAACACACAGAGAATGAAACACACCTGTCTACAGAAATGGGAGAGCCAAGTGGGAGAGAATTACATTGATCTTGGATCAATTACCATTTAGTGTAGTTCTAATAATTCACATATTTTGGAAAGGTTGATGAGGATCTTGGTAATATAGAACCTGCTAAAGCCTTTGGCCACACGTCCCATATTTTGAACCAGATGTCTGTGGTTTACTGACTTGTTTCCTTTCATCCCACTGCAGGCCAGTAGTAGGAGTTGGATTCTTTTCTTGATTAGTGAGTTTAAAACAAATGAAAACCTTCTTATGCTATGTACATTTTGTAAACTACAAGCTTGGTCTGAAAACATAACCATTTTAGAGTTTTAGGAAAGTAACTTTAAATACATAATTTAAAATGTTATTCTGGAACAGAATTTTTTTCATGCTTAGAAAATTGGAAGAGGCCTTCTTAGTAGTTATGAAAAATGAAAAAAGAAATATGTATTTTTAAAGATTAACTCTTAGAAATAATCTGTAAGTTTAATAGTGGTTATGAAGATTTCAACATAAATGATGTTCTGGTTTCTTTAAAAGGTATTGCATGAGTTGTCAGGATGGAAGTGTCTTCAGATGAACTGTAACTATAGCTTGACCCTCTGTGCCTCTGTGCATGTGCATAGCTTGATATTATCTAAGTATCGGTAACAGGGATACCTAAAGCTACCGTGGATAAACACAGGTTTCTGATGACAGCATCTTGAGTACAGGAGAAAAGCTCTTGTGCAGTTTATGTTTCTAATACCATCATATCCCTGAGGTGCTGACAGAGCTTCATTCACAGTTTTTCTGTGAGTTGTTTTTCTGTATTTCATGTATCACTTCTCTTCCTTGATGAAAATCATTGATACTTCTTCGCTTTAAATAATGAGATTAAGAATTAACATCCTCATAATTTTTAGTACCCTGGTTATTTTAAAAGAATTCAAAATCTCAATTTGACTTCCTAATGGTTATAAAAGGTATGTTTTGGACAATAAATTGTCTTTTAAGAAATAATGTAATTAATAAAGAAAAACTTTTTTTGACATGTATATTTTTTGACATGTATATTTGACATGTATATATTTAAACGCTAAAGCTAGTTTTCTTTATTTTTTTTTTATTTTCTGAATAATTTTTTTATTTTATGTGGAGGTTTGTTTTATTTTACTGAGACCTTGGCTCCCCAGTTGTAACAGTTGTACTGCTTAATCTGTAGCAACTAAGTTAGATGAAACAGGTTCTCCAGTCATGAAATCATTACAGTGGGGGAAAAAAAAAAAAAGGAGGTCCAGTCTATCCCTGTTGTGGCAGGAAATGGGTAACTAGGTCATCCCTGACAGATGTTTGTATAGGCTGCTGTTAAAAACCACAAATGAAGGGGATTCCCCAACCTCATAAATCTATTCCATCTAATCTAGACTTTAGGTTGAAAGGATTTTTTTCGTTGTTGTTGTTTCATTTTTTATGCCTAGTCTACTCTACTTTGATGCAAATTAAGCAATTACTTGGTATAATTCAGGTGTGTACAAAGATCTGTTGACCATGCCTTTCTGTGTGCAACCTTTTATGCATTTTCCACCCAGTCTTCTTTTTCTGAGGAAGCCAAGCCTCATTTCTTCAACCTTTCCTTTTAAGTCATATTCTCAAAATATCATTCTTGTTGATTTCATTTCAACTCCATCCAAATTGTTGAAATTGTTCTTGGAGTGCATTGCCCAAAATTGCACAGAATGCTCCAGCTGAGACCTCAACGGCACTGAAGATTGCAAAATAATTAGGTCCTGCATCTCACATACTGCACACTTCCTAATACATCTTAGAACGTGAAATGCCTTTCTGCAACATCATCATGTTGACTCATATTTCGTTTGAAAGCCACTTGAACCTTCCTATCTTCTTTGCAATGCTGTTGCCTTGTTAAAGCATCACCAGGTTATATTAATAACTCTCTTTTATTTTTGTCAATTTCACTCTGTCTAGTATGAGCTTATTGCAGTTGTGCTGTTTCTCACATTATCTAAATATTTTAAATTCTGATCTGCTTTCCTGTGCTTGCAAGCCCCTTCCAGAATTTTTGCAAATTTTACAAGTTTATTCCCTTTTCTATTTTCCAAACTGTTCAATGAAAAATTGAATAGAATAAGATGGATGAGAAGTGCCTGAAGAATGTTACTGCAGTGCCATCCTACTCTGTCAGGAAACAGTTAAATAAATACTCTTTGGGAGAAATACTTAACTATTTGTGTGTCAACTGTTACTTGATTTTGTCTACACCATTTTTGTGTATTGCAGGCAAAATTAGAGAGGACTCAACTAAAGGCTTTGTTAAAGTACAAATGGCACATTTACTGCTTCCTTCTTATTCAGTAGGCCTGCTGCCCTTTCTAGGAAGGAAATTGGAGAGGTTTGACACAATAATGATCCTAAAATTACATTTTAAAGTCTTACTACCTAATTGTTTTCTATCATATTGTTTTCTTCATGCCTATACACTAACTGCCTAATAACCTATGACAGTATCTCTCAGAGATGTATGGTTATTTATGAAAGGCCAATGGAATTTCGTTTCCTAAGGCAGTATTTTCATAATTTCTAGTCTTCCAGGACCTCCCTTGCACTTCCTGAATTCTCAAAAAACTCACATTAAAACAAAACCCCTCCAGAACACCCTCCGCCTGCTCCCATCCCAGAATCATCATACAGAGATTATTTTATCTTTTAAGTGCTCCAGTGTAATTTTTAGCACATTTTCCTATGGAAACACAGTTAATACGATCCCACATATGACGAGTCAGACCATACCGTGCCTTTTGGACTTGTTGCTTACTCTCCAACTGAACTGGACTGAGTAGTTGTGGTCTCAGAGATACCACATTTCTACAGATTTTGTGAAAATAAGCAGGTAAACAGAGAGCCTTCCATGGCAACAAGGAATTCAGTGTAAATGAAACCCTGATATCAGGCATTGGAAAACTCACAGAAGAATGTTATGAATATTCCAGCCATAAATTTCAGTCATACTTTTTGCTCTGGGCTAATGCAATCAGGAGACACAAGGCTACAGGGAGGCTGGCTTTATCCACTCCTTTCTGAACAACATGTTTAAGTCAGCAGGATTGGAAAACGGCATTTCTTAATATCGCTTAACACATTCCTTCCGTTTTCTGGTCTGTGTGTCTTAGACCTTTGTTAAAATTAATTCCTTTGCATGTCTGACACTAAGATATTTTGTAGACACATTAGGCAAATAAGAGCACTGACTATTTCAGTCTTCTTTGTGTCACATTATTTGCTGTCTTTTACTTAGATACTGGATTTGAACTTTTCTTTTTCTCCCTTAGTTTGTGTCTGTGTGTGTAACCTTCTATTGGCTTTTAGGTCCTTTCTTAGATTAACTAATATAGCCTCTTAGCCTTCATCATTTGTTCCTTGTGTGAGTTTACTATTATTTTAAACTTATTTTTAGTCATCAATTCTTGTTTTCACTGTTTTGCATGATTCCTTCCTGTTTTTCAGTTAACCAAATAGCTCGTGATGAAGCCTTGCTGCTCTCTTTCAGTGCTTACTTTACATCAGGGTAGTCTGCTGTTGTGTCTTTAATACCCTTCTTTCAGTAACTGTTGGCTCTCCTATGGTCCTATTTCCTTATGAATTTTTTCCAAAAGATCTACCCACTCATTCATTCGAGAAGCCAAGAAAAATCCACTTTTGGAAGCCCATACTCTTTCTGTCACTCTGTGCTTTCTTTGGCATCATTAATTTTATTGTTTTGTGATCAGTTTCGTATTTATATCTTCCACCTTTGTCTCATTAGGAAGCATTAACAGATGAGCTAAATATGCAAAACAGCCTTTCCCCTCTTATCTCCTCAACTGTCTGAAATCTCAGTACCCTGAAAGAAAGGTTGTTCCAAATCTGCTGACTATGGGGCTGTTACCTTGTTTTTGGAGGTGTGCTTGGACAGAAGAAGGGATAGGACACTGAACTGAGTGGGTGTCAGTACAGCTGGAGCAAAGCAGCTCCCCTGTTCCCAGCACAGGGGGCATCGCAGAGTGATGCAGCCGACCAGCTCACCTGGAGCTGGAAGGGAACAGAGGCAGAGAATCTGTTATTAGAACACTGTTATTTTAGTATCTAATATTTAATCATCTGTCAGGTGTATTGTTGGTGTTTTGTGGCCAAAATTTGAAGGTCTTATTCAACAATTACAAAAAAACCCAAACCAACAACCCTCAGCTGGTAAGAGTTCCGCCTGAAAAAAGCATCAAGACATGCCCCATTGCTATTGGAAACCACACACAGACATGGCTCTCTGCAAACACTGTCTGTCTCTAATGGCTTAAAATCAAAGGCAACAAAATAAGCTCCAGGCAAGACAGATACTTCAGCAGAGAAGATATAAGGTGTAAAGAGTGAGACAGAACTATAAGAGATGTGTGGAAAAGCATGAGCTTAAAAAAACATGGAGAGGAAGCCTGACAGATAAGAGGGGCCTGTTTACCTGAGAGCAGCATTGTAAAAGAAATAGTCTGAGTGTAGAAAAAAATTGCGGGGAAGAGCAGACAAGTAGATTGCAAGGGACATGGGAAGAAAAGTAATATAATAAAATGAAAACAGACAGATGGGGAAAAAGAAAGTGAATGTAGCATCCATCAAGATTTTTTAAAAAAAATTTATTTCTTCCCCAGGGAACATTTAAAACTAAATTATTTTTTAATAAAATGACATAAACAAGAAGATTGTAAAACTGTCCTTGATTCTGACTGGAATGTAGCTAATAATCAAAGTAGCTAGAGCTGGAGTCAAAAGGAACATTTCTATGGCAGAAAAAAACCCCCAAATTCCATTTAATTTTTGTGTTTTGTTTGATGGGAAGTTGTTTGCAGGCTTCTTGGAGATTTGTAGAAAAAATCATTATAGCAGAGGTGGATCACTGGATCTGACTAATGGTGATGATATTTAAGGTATAATAAACACAGTTTATGACAATTACATAAATGATAAAAATAGACCTGTGTTTACATGATGTTTGTGTCTTTCTTAAATGTAGGCTTAATATGATAACATTGTTTTCATTTTAGCTTCTCTGCATGTTGATATGCTGGTAGGGAGGATATTTTTGCTAGTATATTATTTATGTATGTTTTTGTTACCTTGCAACTCAGAGTTGCCAGCAAGTGCCATATTAAAAAAATTATAAAGCATGGAGTGCAGTATATGGCTCAGGGAGACAGCTCTAATTCGATGAGCCTCGAAATTGATTTAATCGAGATCAAAATAACTTTCTCGTATAAAAGTATTATTGCACGAAACCAGTTTTAGAAAACTTTAACTAAACTTTAACATTAATGTTAGTACAATTGCAACATTCCTATTTGCTCATAAATAGAAATGCTTTGCGAGAAACAGGTGCAGAAACTGTTCCAGTCTGAGCTGGTGTTCTATCACAGCAATGCACTTGCTGTCACAGTCACGTGGCATTTTACCTTGTAGTGGTGCCAAAACTGCCTTCTGAATCTTCTGAGCTACAGAATACAGCCTGGAAGATTCTAGTCCTTATCCCAACCCAGACTGGCCAGGAGCATGTTGGTCTGATCCAGGGAGGGTCCATGTATGTGCTCAGCTGTGTTAGGAGAAGGAAGGACACAGTGTTTGAGCTACAAACTTCCAGCATTCACCAAGACAGAAGACAGTATTTTTTTTTTCTGTTATGTTTTTGCCACATATTACATTACATCTAACCTAGAAATGTCATAAATGCATCATTTTGATGATGAAATAACTTGGGCATTTTCTACACAAGCTGCTACAGCAGTGTGTCTATTTAGTTACAAGAATATTTTTCTACTATGCTAGTTAAATCAGATTGGCTGCTGGTGTTGGCATGGTTATAGGATGTGTGTAGGTCTTTATATATATGGGGTAGGTAAGTGCATGTGTATACACATTTTCATGTGTAAAATTCATAAATATTGGCAAATATACAGTGAGGCATACTGCAATAGCTTATGGTTTAAGAAAATACCGGTACAGGTCTATTATCCAGTGCTAGGCTGACAGAGAACTAACAAAGAATTTGAAATCTCAGTTTCACTGGCAATACAAATAATTGAGGGGATAAATCAAAGGATACTAAGTCTTGGTTGCTCTACTGTCTTGCACCAAGTCCAAGAAGATGGAAGAAAGCTACATATAAAAGAGATGCCAAAAGCATCAGAAGTAAAGACCCTAATGATCTCTGACTCCTGACATTTCCCTGATTTGTAGCTGACAGAGACCGATTTAAGTCTGGAAGCATATCGTTTAGCATATAGTTTATAGCATATAATTTACTACTTTTCCAAGGATATTGTCATTTCTTGTAACTCTTGAATTTCATTCCCAAAAGAACCAGCCTGCTAAATCAAGTTCCTCTTCTACCTCTACTTCTTCCAATCATCTCATGAATTGGAGGCCTTCCTGCTAATTACTGACATAATTTAAAAATGGTCTTATTTGGAACCTATATGTAAACATACCTTATTCATATAATCCGTTACTTGGCGTGGTCAGTTGCTACACCTTGATATTGCAGTATCTGCTGCTTGCATGAAACCTAAGCCAGCTAATAGCAAATTGACTTTGATGGGAAAAAGAGAAGTAAGATCTATGCAGTTATTAAGAACATGTATTATTTGATGTTATTAGATACATATCTTTCATGAGGACACCAAAATATATTTGGTGCCTATGAACAATGAAGGTGAAGGTCTCAGAATAGGGAAGAAACTGCTGTATCTCTGTAACTTGTCCCACAGTCATATTCTTCCTTAAGAACATGTGGGATAAACTCTGGATTTTATGTGTAATGTTTGAAATTATGTCTCTTTGTTCTCTAAAGGATGTATGTGGAAATTTTGTAATTTACATTTGACCTGAGCGCACAATAATCTTTATAGATGCAATGTAGATGTCTCCAAAAACTCACTTCTGCTGTAATCTTCCTTATTGTCACTATTCAGAACATTATTTTCTTTAAGCACCCTCCTTTGCTATCTGCCAGTTAACTTCTCTTACTTCATAGAGATTGTGAACTTACTGTGAAAAAAGTTTCTTGCATAGATAATTCCAGTGACAAAATTGAAAGCTCTTGCAACTTTAATGCTTTTCAGGATTTTTGTTGCTTACCTTTTTTTATCTTTAGAATAAAGAAAATTCCTTATGCTTTTCTATTCTTCAGCTGTCCTCAATGAGAGAGTTACTACTGCCATAAACGTTGCTAACTTTCATTTGACACAAGCTTTTCACTCCTCTCTGTTCTGATCTGAATTTTGAGGTCCTCTTGCTTAGGAACTAGCATCCAGGCATTCACCTGGAATCAAGCTTTCCCGTGTAGGTAGGTGTGTGGCACCTCATTCATTGTTATCCAGAGCAATCCCACTGAAAGTTGATTTTCCTGTATCTACTGCCCCAAGTTATGCCTGACGTTGATGATATGCAGTGTTCACATAAGAAACCTTGATAGCAGACTATTCTGTTCCTAAAAACTAGAAGGTAAAGAGAAAGATTTTACATTTATTATATTTTAAAAAATAATTAGTGATACTTAGTGCTATTTGAAGTGGATTTAGTTTTTAACATTTTGGGCAGATGATGCTGACTGCTCACCACTGTGAGAGAAAGGCGATCTCTCTGGCCATTGGATCATAAAGTTTTATCGCAAAATAAAGACAGGGCATTCAAGGAAAAGCATTATGTACATTTACGATTCTATTTGGTAAGGGAAGTATTTTGAAATTCAAAATTTCTGAAAGATACCAATGAAGGTATTCTCTCCTGCCATACTATTAAATTGGTAACACTGAAGCAACGCAGCTTTACAAATAAAGGGGTACATTACAATCAGTGTTAGCTCTAACTCAGTAAGAAAGTAGGTTTTCTGTAAACTAGAGAGGGGAATATACCCAGCTCCATGTATTCTTGAAGTTACATATGTTGTCTCATCTGGAGATGATCTATATAATTCACACTCTGCTTTCAATCTCTACATCAACAACTCATGAAACCGAGATACAGCTCTGCTATGTTACAAAATGCAGGCTCAACCCATATTTTGCAGCAGGTACTATGCTCTGCAGTATGCGCCCACTTACTCCTGGTCCCTTAATGAGGTGTTGTCTAACACATTATGAGATGGCAAAGATCTGATTATTTTTCATAGTGTTAATGTTTGAAAATAGAAAAGACACTTCAGTGTTTTTATAGTATGTAAACTGCATGTCTGACAGAGGAAGGGATCTTCTTCATGATGTCCTGTTCCCCTAATCAAACCAAGTAATGCTTTATTTAAACAAGAAGTTTCAACTATGTCAGTGGAATGATTTGTAGGCAACAGTTTGTAAGCAAAACTGGCAGAAAGAATGGTTGCTTATGTATGGTTTTGTAAGGATAGCAGGGGTTTGTATTAAGTGGATGCAAAGGGCTTTAAACAAAGAGACAATCGCTTTCACTTACTGCTTTTTCCTTAGCAGATTTTTAAAAGCAGCATGCTGCAGCAGGATATATTCATCAGGAAATGAGGTGCATGTTCACTTATGCTATCATATGGATTGTGGGATTATGGGTAGGTTTTAGTTTTAACCTAGCAAGAATATTCTATGCCAGCTGCTAAGTATTAATATTGCAGTCAGAATGAACCAGCACTGTTTTAATTCATTCCCAAGTACTGGAAATTTCCTGATGTAACTTGCTTAGGTAAAGTCTGAGAAGTCTTTGGGATCAAGTCCTTAAAAGCAAGTCCTTGTTGAAATATCAGATCACTTCTCTCTAAAGAAAAAAAAAAAAAGCTGTTACTAAATATATGTCCTGGAACAGACTTGTTTAGCAAGTAAATATACTAATTTTTACTTTAAGTTAATACCAAATTGCAAGGAAACTTGCAGCTAGGCTGTATACTTGTGGGAGGTGAAGATCTTAGATAATTTGACAGATGTCACTTTAAAAGGAAGAGACAGAATTAGTAATATGTGTGTTGTGCAGAGAGCTGCAATCCAACATTAGTAATCTATTCCTGTCATTCTCAAACAGAGGGGAAAGTAGGTTAGTAGATGGCCAGGATGTCTCCACACAGCAACCACAAAATAAGCGCCATGCCTGAATAATGAATATATTCTTCATATACACAAAATGCAATATATCTGCAACCTGTGATTTTTTGTAAGTAATCAAAGTCATTGTTATCCCTGTTATATATATTTTTATATATAAAATATGTTTACCAGTTGCACTGGTAAATTAAAAGACTTTGTTTCAGAAGTGACGTTCCATATAGCTCTCATTCTCAGTCCCGACTATGTTAATTTTAAGGAAGGAAAAACTGAAAAATTCGGCTAAGTTTGCACTTTAGTTTCTAAACTCAAGGCAGAGAGGAACGTTTTGAAATTTGCCAGGTCGGCGTTGGTGCCCAGCTGGGAGCCCCAGGCTGGTGGTCGAAGCGGGTGAGGTGGTGGGCCTGGTACATGGCTCCTGCCCGACTTCCCGTTCATCCGATGAGGGGCTCCCGCTCCGCAGCGAAGCAGGTGGCGGCCAAAGCTTCTCCCTCGGGACATCAGCTTCTCTCGAGTACCCCCGAGTCTCTGCTGCCACACCGTCCTGTCCGGGAAAAGAAGAACACTGAGAAGCGGCAGGCGCCCGAGAGCCCCCGGAGATGCTGCCTGAACGACGTTCACCTGGACCGCGCCGCGAAGAGCCCGCTCAGCCCCGCCGCTGCCGCCCGCACTCCCGCAGCAGCGGGCTGGGCTCGCCCCGCGCGGCCGCCCGCCGGGG